>RCUC01080071.1:0-10745 GCA_003697995.1 Taxidea taxus jeffersonii
TTATGTATATGTTTTAAATTTTCCATAGTTAAAAAAAAACACACACACTTTTTTTTAAAGATTTTATTTATTCATTTGACAGACAGATCACAAGTAGTCAGAGAGGCAGGCAGAGAGAGAGAGGAGGAAGCAGGCTCCCTGCCGATTGGAGAGCCTGACGCGGGACTCGATCCCAGGACCCCGAGATCATGACCTGAGCCGAAGGCAGAGGCTAAACCCACTGAGCCACCCTGGCGCCCCCCACACACACTTTTTTTAACCCACTGAGCCACCCAGGCACCCCATAAAAAACACTTTTTTTTAAAGCAACAATGTAGAACACATTCAAAATGAGTCTTCCTGGGAAGCTTTTCAAAAAAGTTGAAGATTAACCCCTAAACTCTGAAGGTCTTTCCTATTTAGATGGAAATTTTCTGACGTGTGCCTTATCCTTATCTTAAGAACTTAATTTGACTTGAATTTGATTTTTAATTTCTGGCATCTTAATGAACATCAATTACCATTATGCATTATAGATTTAGCTTTTAAATAAAGAAATAATGAATACACAAGACAGGAATGGGTCTATACTGACTCAAACAGTGCTCATGAAAATGCTTTCTGGATAAAGGCTCCAAGGCAAACAGAACAGACAGATCTCTGTGACCTCTTGTACAGTGAAATATGGCTACCTGCTTGGAAAATCAGCTAGTGAATCCGCTCATTCTTCATTCAGTTGCAAATATTTACTCAGTACATACTGTCTGCCTTGTATTGTCTGTACTAGATTTGGATACCCAACAATGAATAAGAGATGCTAGATCTCAGCCTTTGTGTAAAGCTTCTTGTGGGACACAAGGAATCAACAGATAAGGCAGATAATTATAGACTATAAATAGTACGTGAAGCACAGAAAAATGAAGTGATCTGTTCAAGGTCTTATAGACTCTAAATGGCAGAGCAGAGATTCAAATCCAAGCCTTTGGTCTTTGGAGCTTTAGGCTTAGTCACTAAGTATCTTCCACATTTAGAAATGAGCATATTAATTTCCACAGGGAGGAGACTGGCCTGCACAGCATGCAGGGTTCTTTTTTGAAAAGGGGAGGGATAGAATGGGGGTAGTCTGTAGTGGCCAGGCTAAGTCTGAATGTCTTAACTATATTCTTTGGTGAACGGAGTCTCAGGGGTCAATGGCCTAAAACAGAGTAAGAATCCTGGGACCACAGTTCAGAGAAGATTAAGGCCAGTTATTACTATCCTCACTTCTGATGGGAATAAAAACAGATGATAAACTTAATAAAAGTTACCCAGTGGGTCAACCACAGTTTATTAAGCATGCTTCTAGCTTCTGTGAATTTGATGCTTTACCATCTGTTCTGTATGTTCAGGCTGGACACACCTTGGTCTGAACAAACTGATAAGGTACCTGAGCCACCTTGCCTTGGCTGCCCGCCCTCTACCACCCTTGGGAGGAGTCTTCCTCCCAGGTTCACACTTCCCATCTTCCAATACAAACCAACCAATCCAGACCCCACACCCCAACCGCCTCTGTTATTGTGTGCTCTATCTCTGGGCCACCCTACACCTGCTGTAATCACCCCAAGGTCTAGGTGCCAGACAATCAAGGAGAGCCCCTGCATTCCAGAGGTTGCTGAAAGTATTTAAACTAGACAATCCCAGACCGACTTACTTTGTCTGGCCTGTTCCTTGTTTTCGTTTGTTTGTTTGTTTATTAACGTATAATGTTGGCCTGTTCCTTGTTGATGTAGCCACAGTAAACGTACAAGGACAGTCCCTCTCTTTCGGCCTTGAGATGGACCCCAACGTGATGAGACATGTACTGTCTTGTACGCACGATCTGTGAGTATAATAAACTATCTTTTCAATGGCAGTCATCTGATCTGTTGGCTTCTCCATACCTAAATAATAGTAGAACCTATTAAAATGCACAGGGCTAGCAGAGTACCTAGACCACAAGACTAAATCTGAGTCTACGTGTTCTCCCTCTACTTGGCTGTATGTGGACCTTTGAATACCTTGTAAGTTTCATGGGGGGGACAGGAAAGTCTATTAATGTGCTATTTTATTTAATTACCTCAAATTCTTTTTTTATTTTTTAATACTTTTTTAAAAAGATTGTATTTATTTGACAGAGAGATACAACGAAAGAGGGAACAGAAGCAGGGAGAGTGGGGGAGGGAGAAGCAGGCTCCCCACTGAGCAGGGAGCCCAATATGGACCTTGATCCCAGGACCTTGGGATCATGACCTGAGCCAAAGGCAGACCCAACCGACTGAGCCACCCAGGTGTCCCTAATTACTTCAAATTCTTGCACAATTATAAATGATTCCTTTCTTTACCATTCTTTAAAGTAATAACTCATCTTGGTTTCTCCATCCTCTAATTTCTTATAGGTTGCTTAGCCAATTTTCAATACCATAGTTCTGAGAGAGGTATCAATAAATTATCAGATTCTTTATTTTGGCATAGTCTGTTACCAGTGGTCATTTATACACTGTTCTTCCATTTATAACAAAAAATGTGTAATTCTTCCACGTGGTATATTCCAAAACATTTCTGGCAGCATAGAATGGTTAAGTGTATGGGTTTTGAAGTAGTTCTTCCATTCAAAAAATATATATCGATCAATTGCTCTTGGCCAGGTCCTTCGTGATGTGCTGGAGATACATGGAGAAACAGTACGGCAGTAACCGGCACCATCTCTAGGCTATGGTGAAATTTACTAAAAGGACACACATTAGCCAACCCATCAGAGATGTAAATGTGTAACTGCAAACTGTAGTAAGCCCTGGGAAGGAATAATACAAGTTGCTCTAAGCCTCCTTTGTGTGATGCCTGACCTATTCCATGGAGTCAAAGGGATATCTCTCAGAGATGAAGATCTGAGGGTTAAGTATCAAGTTCATTAGGGAAAGAGTGGTTGAAAAAGTACATTCCAGTCGGAAAGAAAAGCAAAGATCCCAGGGTGGAAGACAGCATGACAGGTTCAAGGAAGGGAAACTGGCATGTGGTAAGAATGGAAAGCCAAGTAGGGCCCAGATAACACAGTCTTGGAGGCCATTTAAGGCATATGGGCTTGGCCATAATGCTTGTAAGAAACCACCAAATCCAAAAGCCTTGCTTGAAATTCCACACCTGCCCCTTTTTAACTCTATGCCTTTGGGTATCATTGAATCTGTCCTAAGCCTGTTCCCTCACATACAAACTGCTATGATAATAAGCCCAACTTCACAGAGGATTTATGTGATGAAAAGAGTAGGATTCTTCTATATATTACCTACTACTACCTTAAGTCACTTTTGACCTCAGGGGTTTCTCTTAATCTTTCTCAGTTAGCTTAAAAGACGACTCCTAAATCAGTTCAGAAATGGAACCTTCAGCTATCTAAAGGTCTAGCAAACGGATCAGGGATAAAGCTCTGTGATACAGCTACCTATTGGACTTGCATGGCCCTTCTCAGTTTTGACATCTCTGAAACTGAACTCATTTCCATCCCTCTCAAAACCTCTGCGTCCCTCCCATTGTGTTTCCTATCTCAGTAAATGGTATAATCGACGCTTCAATCACAGAAACTGGCAACTTGGCAGACAGCCTGAACCTCTCCCTCTTCCTCAGTCCTACATCTAATTACTTTCAAGTCCTACAGATTGTTCCCCCACCATGGCTGGTGAATTCCTCCCCGCTTCCTGCCACTTCTGGCTAGTTCAGGCCCTCCATCTCTTGCCAGGTAATTACAATCACTTTCTGATGAACTCTCCGGCTCACGGATTCCACATCAAATTTGCCCTTCAGTAGCTTCAGGAAACACAGATGGAGTTCTGCTTATCCAGCTCTCCCAGCTGCCCCTCGGGCACCTTCTTGGCTCTTACTTCCACTACCCCCAACTCTCTCCTAGAGAGTCAAATTTAAATGCTTCAGCAGGGCTCAGAGGCCCTCTTCAATCACCTTGAAACTGTCTCTTCAATCTGCTCGCTGCCAGCTCCTTCCCACATGCATTCTGTGCTCAGATGACAAAAAGCTGTTTGTGCTTCTACAACGTGCACCACACAGATCTCCCCAAGCCCCTGTGTCTTTCCCCATGCAGTTCCCTCTGTGTGGGATGCACCCTGTCCCAGCCTTTCCATCCTCAGGAGCAGAGTAGAACAACCCTACCCAACAAGACCAGCTCAAATAACCAGCATGTAAAGATCTTCTCCCTACTCCCTCCTTACTCACAGCCAGTGCTCTTGGACAGACCTCACAGAGCAATTATCGACTGCTTTCTGTTTTCACACACCCATCTCACTCCACAGACCACTGCTTACAGCCCCATCACCAAGCAGAGTACCAGGCCCAGCAGTGAGGTCCAAGAGATAGTCGATGAAGGAATGAGAAAATAATTAAAATAAAGAGAAATCATTTCAACTTGACAGATGAGAACATTAGCAAACTTAGGAGAGGCTTTAAGACGAGCTAAGCTTTGTACCACAGGAAATTTTCCAGGAGAGAGATGCTTGCTGAATTATAAGACTAAAGATTTATATATATCAGGTCAGAAGCTGGTTTAAGTGTTCTCAAGTGTCCTTTAAACTACAAACTTCTACTTGACTCTACTGTTCTTTTGCACAGTAGTTACCCAAGCATGGCAGCTGTGCCTAGAACATTAGTCAAAATAAATAATATCAATCCAAAGCCTTATCTTATGGCAAACAAGCAACTCTGAGACTAAACTGTTTTTTATTATGACATTATTTCCAGCTACATTAAATGTCTGAGAACAGTTTCATTCTCAAAAAGTGAAGTTACTCACCACGGTTGAGAATATCAGAGCCGTAACATACAGAATGCATGCTATACCAAGAAACTATGCTAAAATGAAATGAGGTCACTTCAATACTAACCTTGATGCCATTAAATCTAGAAGCATAAATTATGCAAGCCACTCAGGACTCCTTATTAATAATGGTATTTTCTACTAATTTCCAAATTAAAATAAAATAATTCTTCAACTGTCATTCATCATTATTCATGATTAAATGATTAGGAACACCTTGGTTATCATATGTAACTAGGCATATAACTCCTTATTACATTTTCTCCAGCATTGTAAAATATTGTTGGTAGTTCAAGGAAATATTTAGAAAATAACACAAATATTGCTTTAGAGAAATACATTTAATACACTACTTAGCAGGACACTTGCCACATTCTGTCTTGCAAAACATTTAGAAAATGTTAGCTCTCAACAAATATTTATACATATGAAATTTGCTGTGTTGGAAACATATTCTGATTTTGCTCAAATCTAGTTATGTAAAAATAAGGATTGCATCAAGTTGTTTTCTAAATCAGAATTGTATGTGTGTGCACATTTCCTAAATGTATTGGGAAGTGTACGCCTATAGTTTCCACCAAATAGCAAGGGCATAGTCACAAAAGAGAATTTTAAGTCCATCAACTGTCTGTTATCCATAACAGAGTCTCATATAAGGTAACAGTGACACCCGTAATTTCTATTCTAGGCTGACAGATGTTTAAGACCACCTACCTGAACTTTCCTTTCTATGTCAAATTTGGCAGCAAAGAGCAGAATGCAGAAGAGAGATGGGGAACTTAGTTACAGTTCGATTCTACAGAGAACCTGGACAAGTAATTCAACTTCTGGAACCTTTGCTCATCCTGAAAATGGAGAATTGGACTAGGCATTTTTAAAATTCCTTTTTATCTTAAAAAAAGGGGGGGATTCAAGTTGTGATTTATTGAAATATGAAGGTAAATCAATTCTCAATTATTTGGAGCCTGGCAGCCCAATGTCAGTACCCCTTAGGTCTGTAGTAGGGACGTGCCCCAAAGAAGCCCCCATGCCCTTCTCCAAAGGGTGGTCCTTATGAAACATGTGATGGCTCATCTTTGCTCAGCAGGGGCCACACTGTATAAAAAGCATGTATCAGCTTTGCCCCAAGACTAAACTTTACATAAAGTTTATTTTGAAAAAGCATTAACATTTGGGGCACCTGGGTGGTGCAGTTGGTTGAGCATCCTACTCTTGGTTTCACTCAGGTCATGATCTCAGGGTCGTGGGATTGAGCCCTGCATCAGGCTCTGTGCTAAGCACAGAGTCTGCTTGAGATTCTCTCTCCTTCTCCCTCTGCCCCTCCCGCTCCTGTGTGCTCTCTCTCTCTCAATAAAACAAATAAATCTTAAAAAAAAAAAAAAAGCACTAACATTTGTTGGAAAGCTCTCCCCTATCCCTTAGAATTAAAGAAAATGTCAATGACTTTCAGAGTATAAAGTTAGGGACATTAATATTAATAAGTCATATTTTTATATGGCTAAATAAATGCCATGTGAACACAAATGTCCTCTTGCCAAGAATCTGTTTAGGGTCTGCCATGAGTCAGACAACTAAGGTTCACTACCTATGGCCAAGGAAAAAGAAACAGAACGTTGACCTTCTGCTGTTGCATTTACCCTGCATATATCCCAAAGCATGAACTAGAGTTCCTGTCCATTTCTTAGGTTTTCGTTACAGAAGTTTCTCTCTATTGCTACTATCTTTAGTAATGGTAGGTGAAAAGCAATGGCTCCTATAGGACTTAAAACCTAAAGGTGGGATATTATATTTTTAGAAAATAATAAACAAACATATTTGATAAATGTTAAGTGTTCATCAATGGCAGGAACTTCCAAAAACAACCGTATCTATCCATATTTGTAACAGCAGAAAATTGCCATCTACGAATGGCAAGGGTTCATATTATAAAGCCACAGAAGCTATCTTTAAAATGGAGGAAAGCTTTTATTTACTTAAATAATATGGCATTTAAACAGTAAAAGTGGGATAAGTTCGAAGTAAAAATAACTCATTTCCTTGCTTCTTTGTGGCCAGAATGTGAATCACGGTTTCAAAAGAGTTCTCGGGGTGCTTCACTCACGTGCAGGCCGTCCCCGGTGACTTCTCCCATGACAAACCCACAACACTCGTGAGAAACCCAGAGGGTCCAATATCTGTGCGCCAACTCCAGTCCAGCTGTACTGGGGCCAAGCTTCTTCAAAACATGCAAGAGCCACTCAACAGAGGGCAAATCGAGATGACTGGGTCCGTAGTAATGGAGAAAAGGCAGTGCATTTGTGATCTACTTGCTTCCTCTTGGGTCCATACCTTGTATTTAAAAACATACTCAAAAGAAAAACCACTCTGTTTCATTTTTAGCTCTCAGAACAGCAAAATAAAACTGTATAGGTCCTCAGTTAAGATTTAGTTTTCTTTTCCCTAACATCCTTTGGGTAGAGAAAGGGAGATGGTAGCAATGTAATAGAAAATAGATAGGGAGAAAAGAATTTCAAAATGCCAAGTGAGGAGTAAAAGGCTACAGCTTTTGATCCCAGCGGTTATGAGGGCAGGCTTCTTGGTTCTGCAAAACTTGAGGCAAGAACAATCCCTCTGCATACTCCGAATGTAAGGTCTATTTAAGAAATTGGGCTTATATGCTACACTGGTTTACTCTGCTTCTGATTCCAGTGACAGCCCAAAGTAAGGACGGGTTCCTTGTTCTGCAACACGTGGCACTCAGACCAACAACATCACAGAGGAGCTAGAAAAGCAGACTTCCAGGCCCAACCCCGGAGGTCCTGAATCAGAATCTGCATTCTGACAAGATGCCCAGGTGACTTGTTTGAGAAGCACTCCTCCAGCGGACTTGGAATGAGGAGGTGGACAGCTAATCCCTTCCTACAGAGTGTGTCTGCCTCTCCACCGCAAGTAAATTCCCCACCGTGTCCAGCAGTACAAACCTTATCAAACCTTGGAGGAAAAAAATTTGAACCTTGAGTCTCTGTTCTGGCACTTACTAGCAAGTTACTGAACTTCTCTGAGCAACCTCTGTTTACTCCCCCCAAAAATAAACAAACAATTTTCCAGGGCTGTTATGAGAATTAGATGCTTGAGTAGTGTAAGAAAGCCCAGTAATGTGCCTGGCAAAAGGCTGAAAACAACATCTGATTCAGTAAGGAAATATAGCATCTGCAAACAATTGTTTTAACACCGAAAGAATAATGCTAATTCTCCCAAAGTTATATGCACATTTCATACAATTCCAACAAAAACCCCAACAGATATTTTTAATCATATAAAATAAGCTTAAAGTCCATAGGCAAAAAGAAACCTTAATGGAAACAAGAAAGGTGGGTGCTTTGAAAGAACAGAGAAAATGAAAGAATATTTAAAATCCTAGAGAAAAATTCTATTAAAAACATATGAAAAATTGTTTAACTATTGTATAGCAACAACATAAATGAAATCAATGGGCAAACAATAAGGTATACTATATGGTAAATATGAAATAGTTATTAAATATGAATCATGAAATGAAATAATATACATGAAATATACATAGGTCTAAAGAAAATTATGTTGATGCTCAACCGTGTGGGGGGGCGGGGAACAAAGCAACAGTGAAATAATACTTTAAACCTTCCCGACTGACAACAATTAAAAGGCGCTTGTACACCAACAAGATGACAACAAATATTTGTGTGCGTATAATGGGGTGTTATTTGTGTTCTTCTTCCTAAGGAACAGATTCCCAGGACAGGAGTTCTGGGTCAGAGAAATGTAGCAGTGGTAGCGGTATTAATCCCAAGAATAACAATTACTGCTATTACTAACACAGGCGTTTCTTTGACCAAGCAATCCACTTCCTGATAATCTACTTGAGCGTCATTACTGCAGTAAGAGTGGTAACGACCGCAAATACTACTGACTACTGTCACTACTAACACAGGGAGAGCATCCATCGTTAAATGCAACTATTCAAGCACTATGCATATTTTAACTCTAATCCTCCCAACAACTCTAGAAAACTTTCATCCCTATTTCACAGACTAGGAAACTGAAGCATTAAATGTGCCTGGTCAGTGTAAGAACTATATAAAAACTAGCTACTTTGTTATTGTTGATATCCCAAACACTCCAATGTAGCAATCCCACTCCAATGACTAAATGAGAAAACCAATTTAACAACAACAACAACAACAAAAAATATATATATATTTAACAAAAAAAACCATATATATATATATATATATATATATATATAGGGAATGTACATATAAATGGACATGAATGCATGTATGTGGACAGGTATGAGTAAATACATCTTTGTATGAAGTAAGGAAAAATACAGAGGAATCCATACGATGCGGTTAACACGGATTATTTTGCTGGAGGGAAAGTTGGCAGAAGAAGAAAGGGGGAAGGGACCTTAATAAATAAATATATCAGAACATGCACATAGAAAGTGAGAAAGTTGAAGTACAGGATAAAAACAAAGACATAACATTTTACATTCTTCAGAGATAGAACGAGCCCTGGAGGAATTGAAGGAATAAATTTTTTTAAGCAAATTCGTTACTCAGAAGAGTGATATATTTGTTAAATAATTGGCCCCCCCCACACACACAATACGGATTATTAAGAAAATCCAAGTCATCATTCTTTGGACAGCAACAACACAAATCCTAGTAACTCCAAGATTGAGAATTCAGTAATTATCCATGTAAAGGCACTATCTAGGAGCAAGAAGACTTAGTGGCACTCCTGATACTGTCCCCATTGGGCCATTTAACCTCTGGCCAGCCACTAACCTACACTTAGTTTTCTCATTCACAAAGTAAAGAAGTTCAACAAAGTCATCTTTAAATCTCCTTTTAGTTATAAAAATGTGATGAAGTATAAAGCAGAAAAGTGGAAAACTAGTAAATAGAAGTGATATTATACATTAAAAAAAAAAAAGAAAGTTCAAAATCTTAACCTTATGGCTAAGCAGGTAATTGAAGGACCCATTGAAAAAGCTACATATTTAGAATTAAAAACTGCAATAAAATTGATTAGTGATTTTACATTCCCAAGTGGTGAATTTAACTATTTGATGCTTATTCGTTTTCATGTAGAGAAAAAAATGATGCCAGTTTAGGTTATCTTTCAGATTACTCACTGAAGTAAGCCTTAATTTGTCACTTGAAAGTGGAGGTACACATAGGAATTAACTCAAACCAAAATATCATCCTCTAGAGACCACAGGTACCTCTTATGAACAGAGGCTGGCAAATGCTAGCCAGTCAGCCACATAAGTAAATCACACATTAATATTTCTAATAGAAAAGGATGCATATAATTATTAATAGAACACAAAATAGGGGAAAATGATCTGCTTAAGTAACGACAGCTTCTTGAAGCATCAGTTTTAATTTTTATATTTTCCTCTTAAGTTTTATAAATAACAATGTGATTATTAATAACACATAATGAAAATTTATGCCTGGGTGCAAAGCATAGAAAGTCACTAGCTCACACAGCATAAAGATTTCCATGAGCTTGTTAAATTTTATGTATTTTATTTCCTTAAAGGGTTATGGGATTTTCCAAAAGCATACACAAAATTCCTTAAAACTTTGCCAACTTAGAAATAGTTGTGTGAAAAACACCTTTTCAGGCTGTATGGAATCTCCTAGAAAAATTTACCCGATCCTTTGATAGGATATCTGTGTATGAATTCCTACAAAAACAGAGTAGGACTCCTTGCCCCAACCAAATTTTATAGGCCAGTATGAGGTAAGGAAACAATTTATGGCTTGGACAGTTATCTGAAATTCCTGAAAACAAACAGTTCCCTAAGTAGTATGGCATAATTTTCTTATCTACAAGCACAAGCACGTGCATTTATTTATATCCCTAGATTAACTTCAAGTCTAATTTTACTGCCACC
>RCUC01080094.1:0-11213 GCA_003697995.1 Taxidea taxus jeffersonii
AGTGGAGGCCAGATCTTAAGGGAAAGTTTACATTGGGCGCACAGCATGGTCTCTGGGACCCTGTGAATACTGTTAGAGACACAGTCGAAGCTCAGCATCACACTGTCATATCAACACACAGGAGCCCTGACGATAGGCCAAGAAAGACCCTGTCTCAGCTCCAGGATCCTGGGTTTGTTGTCGTTGTTGTTGTTTTAAGATTTAGTTTATTTATTTTTGAAAGAGAGCGCGTGCATTTGTGCGCCCCGCACAAGCAGGGAGAGGGGCAGAGGGAGAGACTCTCCAGCAGACTCTGTGCTGAGCACAGAGCCCTACACAGGGCTTAATCTCATCCCCCCGAGATCACGACCTGAGCTGAGATCTGAGCCGAGATCGAGAGTCGGCACTTAACTTACTGAGCCACCCACGTGCCCCTCAGGCTGAGCGTTTTTATCAGAAACTGAACCACATGGTAGAGAAGGGAGCTGCATGCGGCGCCTGGGTGGCTCAGTGAGTTAAGTCTCTGCCTTCAGCTCAGGTCCTGGGATTGAGCCCTGCATCGGACTCTCTGCTCAGCAGGGAGCCTGTTCCCCCCATCCTCTGCCTGCCTTTCTGCCTACTTGTAATCTCTGTCAAATAAATAAAATCTTTTAAAAAAAGAAAAAAGAAGGGAGCTGCAGTTTTTTCTGAAATATCCACGTCAGCCTTGAACACAGGTGTCCTCAGCCCTGGGTACACAGAGGTGGGCACCAAGAATAGTCTTGGCTAGGAACCTAGCTCTCGGTTTGGGTGCTTTGTGGTGAGTGTAGTGGGAGAAGTCAGTTTGGCTGTGTAGTAGGGAGGACGCCCAAGGAGAGAGGCTAGGGAAATTGAGGGGGGCAGCCATGCTCTCCACCTCCCTGCTGTGACTCTGTCTGAGTCTGGGCATCTGCGGTGTATAGGTGCCAGGCTCTGGGGAACGGTGCTGGCAGAGCATCCAGGCACTCTGATAACAGTCTGCTTTCCCTGCTCCACAGTGACATGAAGTCTGAGAGGAGAGCCCCCTCTCCTGATGTGATTGTGCTCTCTGACAATGAGCAGCCCGCAAGCCCAAGGGTGAATGGGCTGACAAAGGAGGCCTTGAAGGAGACCAGTACCGAGGCCCTCATGGTGAGCCTTGTCCCCGTGTTGGGGGGTGACCCTTCCTGACATTATCCCCAAATGGTGTTGGTGATGATGGGGCCTGTGCTCCCTGGCTGTGGCTCTCCCCTTCAACCCATGTTCTCTTGCCCTTGCAGAAAAGCAGTCCCGAAGAACGAGAAAGAATGATTAAGCAACTGAAAGAAGAGTTAAGATTAGAAGAAGCAAAACTCGTTTTATTAAAAAAGTTGCGGCAGAGTCAAATACAAAAGGAAACTACCACCCAGAAGGTGTGTGTGTGTCCGTTCTCTCCTCAGGAGTCAGCAGGAGGCAGTTAAAACAGGGGATGAAAACCCAGACTTATTACCTTGGCCCACCTTAGTGCCAGGAACCAGGAGCAGCTGATCACAGGCAAATAAGTTTCCTCGGGCATAAGGGGTCAAGGTCTAAAATGGAAATTTGAATTATACGTTTTGTGGAAAGGAAGGTGGAATAAGGATACTACAGTGTGTTTTGGTTTAGAATATTCTCGATAGGAGTATGTAAAACTCTTCATAGACGGGAAGCGTTAAGAAAACAGAGAACAGATGTCTTAGAAGCTGCTGGAAGTTCTGGGTTAAGAGCTCTTTCCCAAATGCATATTCAGAGAGGCCTCCTACCTTGTGAGTGGGCCATGCTGGCCATCAGGAGCTACCACGGTTTTGTGGACAGATTCCCTCATGCTGGGGCATGCCACAGTGCTTCCCAGGCCCTAGAGTCTCTGTCCTACCGCCCCTCCTGCCATCTTCCCTGGTGTCTGAGGCTCCTTTTGCTGCTTCTAAATGCAGATTACCATGTAGGCCAAGGTCAGGTTTCTTTTGTTGGTTTATTTATTTTGTTTTGTTTTGGTTTTGTTTGTTTGATTCTGTTTTTACTTTTTTGGCTGTTGGGTTTTTTAAAGCTACCCTTCCTTTTACTTTAACCACTATCTCAGTAAACTGGGAGCTTGAGCAAAGCCTTAAGTGAGTATCCTCCTGTCCTGCCTTCCTTAAGGGGACTTGTGTTCTGTATACTCTGTCAGCCCATACTGCCCAAGACACACTGTCCCTGTCCCTTATCTAGTGGCATTTATTACTTTAAGAAGTGCTTGGACTTTGCTTTCTCATCAAGGTTGGGATCAATCTAGTCAGGTCTGGTATCCTTGCCTTAGCCGCCACCACCAGTCCCTCACATCCCCCAGAAGGCAAAACCTGCTCTTAAACCACAGTGTGATGTTAAGCATTCCCAGGGGGGAGGGGTGCTGGAAAATCTCTCCTCTGCCCATTTCAAAATTATTTGTTTGTTTGTTTGTTTGTTTGTTTGAGAGAGAGCATGAGAGGAGAGAGGTCAGCAGGAGAAGCAGACTCCCTGCAGAGTGGGGAACCCAATGAAGGACTCGATCCTGGGACTCCAGGATCATGACCCGAGCCAAAGGCAGTTGCTTAACCAACTGAGCCACCCAGGTGCCCCTCCTCTGCCCATTTCAGGCATGTCAATTCCTGCTACAAACTACACTGGAAGCATAGAACCTTAGAGCTTGATGGCTTTGGAAAAGGAAATCCTCCATCTGGATTGTGTGTGAGGGGAGTGGGGCTGACGACCCCCTTATCTCTCGCATGTCTGCTCTCTTACAGCCCACAGGCTCTGCTGGGAGTGCCGTGACCACCCCTCCCCCGCTCGTGCGGGGCACCCAGAACATTCCTTCTGGCAAGCCATCCCTTCAGGTCAGTATTCCCTCAGTGTTAGTCTCCTGAGCAGTCCTGATTCAGTTCCTGTGAAAGGCTGCCCATTCCTTTTGATTCCTTTGGAGTGAGGCCCAAACTTAGGCCACTTTTGACATCACGAACAAATCATACCACTGCTGAGAGGGCTGCTCCTATGACTGCTCCTAGTAAAATTGGAGAGAGAACCAAGATTTCGGCAGACCAGGTTCCTTTTGTTTCAACAGTCCCAAGTTTGTGGGACCTATCAGGGCCTTCTGCCCATAGAGTGAGATGGACAGAGCTCCCATTCCCAGACACAAGACTAAGGTCGGAGCAGGGACCCGCCTGCCTTCAAACAGTCCTGTGCCCCCAGTTCAGACCAGCAAGAAAGTGACACCCAACCCAGGTTAGCTGGACTTCTGCTGTTGTAGGGGTCGTCTGGGTGAAAATGTGCTACCTTGTTGGTACAGTTCACTCCTGAGTGAACCCAGTCTGCATGGCTGTCGTAATCCATGTTCCTTCTTTTGTGTTTAGAATAGATAGGCATTTTAGTGTCCGCCCCCCCCCACCTTTAAACAAGTATGTACTTTTACAAAACGGCAAACCTGTTTGTTTAAAAAAAAAAAAGTATAAAATCTGGGGTTTGGTGCTGTTGACAGACCTCTTCAACAAGAATGCCTGGCAGTGTCATCCCACCACCCCTGGTCCGCGGTGGGCAGCAGGTGTCCTCGAAGCTGGGGCCACAGGCGAGCTCACAGGTCGTCATGCCCCCACTTGTCAGGGGGGCTCAGGTGAGCAGGGTGTGCTTGTGTGGTGTAAAAATGTGTTCAGGCTGCTCCAGCCAGTCACCTCATGAGAACAATCCTTCCGGGTCATCAGCTTGGGAATTATGGGGTCCAACCCTCCCCTCCCTTCATTGTTCTCATCATTTTTTGTTTATTTAATTTTATTTTTATTATTTTAAATATACATTTATTAAATATAATTTAATTATATTCATATTTTATTTTAATACTTAATGTTAACTATTAAATATTTAATATTAATTACTGGCTCGTAAAGGAGGTGTTCATCTGTTGCTGCCACAAGCATCTGCACAGTGGGCTGTCCCAAAGTCACAGTCATGTCTCCTTTGTAGAACTGAATGCCATCCTGTAGTTTGTGGAGATCTCTTCCCATCAGGTTATACGGGGCATTAGGGAGGACCAAGAATTGATGTTTGATTATTCCCAAGGCCAAATTTAAAGTTCTTTCTGTTGTCTATTTATATCTTTCTGTGCCATTTGCCCCTTGTACCCAGATTTTCTCTCCAGATAGTTTTCCCATAGGCTTTCGTAATGATGAAAATTGGGCTCCTGTGTCCACCAAAAAATCAGTTGATTTCTCCTCCACCTCAATTTTAACCCGAGGTTCAGGGAAGGGCTCTGAACCATGGCCCCTTCAGTCTTTGATGGCCAGCATTGCCGTCTTCATTTTAGGGCACTCCCTGGCCCAGTGTCCTTTTTCTTTGCAGTAAGCACACTGATCTGAATTTAAGTCTTCCTGCCTGGCTTTCTCTGTGCTTAGGCTTTTCTTTCCACGGACCATCTCCTACCTGCCTTTTCCCTTTCCACAGTGGATATATATATCCACTGTGTGGATACTTCCCCATTTAAGAGAATGGGGAAGTATTCATACAGTGGAATGTTACTCAGCCTTAAAAAGGTGTGTTTTTTTGTTTTTGGGGGGTTTTTTTAGAGAGTGCAGTAGAGGGTAGGGGGCAAATGGAGAGGGGGAGAGTGAATCCTAAGCAGCCTCCATGCCCACTGTATAACTCGATGTGGGGCTCAGTCTCACAACCCTGAGATCATCACCTGAGCCAAAATCAAGATTTGGACGCTTAACCAACTGAGCCACCCAGGTGCCCCATCCCTTTCATCATCTTACTGTCTGTCCCACCCCACAGCAAATCCACAACATCAGACAACATTCCAGCACGGGGCCACCGCCGCTCCTCTTGGCCCCCCGGGCATCTGTGCCCAGTGTGCAAATTCAGGGACAGAGGATCATCCAGCAGGGCCTCATCCGTGTCGCCAACGTCCCCAATACCAGTCTGCTTGTCAACATCCCACAGGTGAGGACTGTGCTGACCTAACCTAACCCCACCCCCCACGTGTACGCACACATCAGGGGCCCCCGGTCCTGCGGCATATTCAGGTCTCCAGAGTGGTATGGTGTGAGCCGCCTGCTCCCTCAGAGTCAGGCAAGGCCTTGGGTGCCCCATGGGGGTTTGGACTGGAGCTCCTCCTGTGTTAAGAACTATGGTCTAGCTGAGGTGGATAGGTCCTGAGAGGGGGAGAGGTTCAAACCTGATCTGCAGGATATGGGGGAGGCTTCAGGTGGCGGACCCAGGGTGTTTTAGGGGATGGATGGGGCCAGGTAAAGCATCCGATGGGCCTAGAGATGGCTGGGACCAGGGGATGGGGGGTGAGAGGGGTGGAGCGGCACCAGAGCCTTCCTCGCCCTCCTCCCTGTCTGCATGAGCACATGAGGGGAGCATGTCTGCAAATGTCCTCACAGCACCAGCACATCTATTCTTAGCCACGAGTCCTTTCACCTCTGTACAGAGCCTCTGAGATGGGGTGGGTCTGTTCTCACGAAGTAACGCCAGGAAGATGAGACCAGGGTGGGTGGGCAGGCTAGAAGCAAGAGCTTTATTGACAGAGAAAATTATTGGGTCTGCAGGGGCTTTTGCTGATGGCTGTATTAGCTTCTCTTCCTCCTCTGGCATGGTGTACCTTTGTCTGCCTCCCTCAGATAAGAGCCTGACCAGCAGGGTTCTGAGCAGCATCTCCGTCTTCTCTAAAGTCAGACCAGGCTGAGCTGCTTTGATAGCTGGTGTCCTCTATGTTGGGAAATTTGTTCAGCTCTTGAGACCCTCTTTGAGGGAGGGGGCCCTGGAAAACCACTCTGGGCTCCCTGAGTCCTATGATGTGTTGTGTGCAAGTTGTCAGGTGTGTGTATTTTTGTGAGGGTGGTGTATGCTGCTTTCCTTAGATTTTCAGAAGGGTCCTCAGCCCCACAAAGTTAAGGGCACTAGTGTGATCAGCTCTGGGTTTTGGGGAAAGCACTTGACAGGGTTGAGGGCTGGGTGAACTGGAGGAAGGAGACAATGGAGCATTGGCCACTGGGGTCCAGATGAAGACGAGAAAGTAGTACAGGAGCATTGAAGATCAGGATTGGGGGAAGGGGCGGGACAGAGGTTGGTCTAAAAGCTGTTCTCCACCATAACCCCAATGAGGACGCATGAGGTGAGTGAAACATTAGAGTCTCAGACAACCACATACAAAGGTGCTCATCAAGCAAATGCCACCAGTGCTGTAGTGATATTCTCTCACACCCCTTTGAAGACGGCGGCCAATCTAGACCTGTGCTGGGAGGAAGTCTGCTAGGCCATAGTGATGGGACAGTGGCCGTGTTGCCTGAGCGGGGGTGCCCACTTGCCCTGGTCATGGTTATAGCTTCATGGGTGTCCTCATATAGCAAAACACAACAGAATACAGATTGTAAATGTGTGTGGTTTATTGGATATCAGCTAAACCTCAACAAGTATGTTTTACAAGATTGGTCATCTCATATGGTGATGAGTTTAATGCTGCTTTGCCTGTTGGCTTGCTGATGTCAAGCAGCTTGGAGTTACTACCTTAAAGATTCATTAGTCAATACAGCTAATAGTGCCATCCTGGGCTCTGGGATTAGGCACCCCCAGAACCCTGACCAAGTTGTTATCTCCTAAAAGCCTTCCCCAGCATCGCTGAAAGGGACAACAGCCACCTCTGCTCAGGCCAACTCCACCCCCACCAGCGTGGCCTCTGTGGTCACCTCTGCTGATTCTCCAGCCAGTCGTCAGGCAGCTGCCAAGCTTGCACTGCGCAAACAGCTGGAGAAGACGCTGCTAGAAATCCCCCCTCCCAAACCCCCTGCCCCGGAGATGAACTTCCTGCCCAGCGCTGCCAACAACGAATTCATCTACCTGGTCGGCCTGGAGGAAGTGGTGCAGAACCTGCTAGAGACCCAAGGTGAGTGGGCCTTGGAGCTATTTTCATCTCTTGCCACTGAAGTTTTTCTTACAATAGGTTATTTTCAATGCATAGCACATGTTGGAATGTCTACTGTATGCTAAGGGCTGTCTTGGGGTGGGGCATCTTATGCATGACCTTTTGTATCAGTCCTGCTTTCTATGAGACTTTACATTTTGCTTGTTTTAGTTTTTACGTTTATTTATTTGTTTGTTTATTTATTGCGTGCATGTGCTAACGAGTTGCAGCAGCCCCGGGGGTGGGAGGAGTGCAGGTGAGGGCAGATCTTCAGCCTACTCCGCACCCAGCACATAGCCCAGCACAGGGCTCAGTCTCAGGAACCTGTGGTCATGACCTTAGCCGAAATCAAGAGTCATACACTTAAACTTAACCAACTGGGCCACCGAGGTGCCCCATTAGTTTTTACATTTTTAAAAATACTTATAATTGAAATATAGTTGCCATACAGTGTTAATTAGTTTTAGGTGTATGATATAGTGATTTAACCATTTTATACATTACTTGGTGTTCACCACAATAAATGTGGTCACCATCTATCACCTTGGATAACTTCTAAAACATATCACAGTCACCTTTCTTACTGGGGCCTCCTCTGAGATGCTGGGCCCTGGTGAAGCCCAAGGGCCTGCACGCATGGTCTGAGGGCAGAGGTTGCTCTATGACGTTGGGGCAGGCAGAGAGGCATGAGGAGGAACATTTTACAGGAGGCTGACAGGCTTTGCTTCCAGACAGGTCTTTCCAGCTAGAACTTCTCAGAGCCCTGAATGCTCTCAGCCCTGAAGGTAGGAGGGGGACACCCATGCCTGGGCCAGACTCACTTTATCACCCTCCTTGGAAACAGTTTGGAAAGCACCACTTCCATGTTAAGAGGTTGTAGTGATATAAAAAGGGCATATATAGGGTCGTGATCAAAAGTAACATTGGTGGGGTGCCTGGGTTCCTCAGTGGGTTAAAGCCTCTGCGTTTGGCTCAGGTCATGATCTCAGGGTCCTGGGATCGAGCCCCGCCTGAGTCTGGCTCTCTGCTCAGCAAGGAGCCTGCTTCCCTTCCTCTCTCTCTGCCTGCCTCTCTGCCTGCTTGTGATCTCTGTCTGTCAAATAAATAAGTAAAATCTTAAAAAAAAAAAAAAAAAGTAATGTTGGAAATGGAGGTGGGAAACCAGGTTGGCCTTTGAGGGGCCTCCACCAGATGATTTGAAGCCGTTTCTCTTTGGAGATTGAGTTTGTGATGATCTTATTTAGGCAGCCAGCCTGAATTCTCTCCCTGCGTGATCTCAGCAGATGCTCAGACCTGAGGAGGAGATGGAGCTGTAACTGGTCCAGGGCAAGGGAGGGCCTGGTAGGCTTCAGACCACATACCTTGAATTGTCTTTTGGGACATGCCGACCCCTCTCAGGGCTGCCCTTACCAGCACAGAGTGGGGAGCAACAGTAATGGGGCCTATACAGAGGACAAGCACCTTCTGCTTGCTTGCTTCTCGTCTCCAGAGAGGGAAGGAGGCAGGTATGTGTGACCGGTAGTTGGGGTCCCTGCAGTGCCTGCTTGATGTCAGGTTGTTGGAGGGAGTGCTCTCTTCCTCCTCTTTAAACATTTTTATTTATTTATTTGACAGAGATCACAAGTAGGCAGAGAGGCAGGCGGAGAGAGAGGGGGAAGCAAGCTCCCTGCTGAGCAGAGAGCCCAATGTGGGGCTTGATTCCAGGACCCTGGGATTACGACCTGAGCCGAAAGCAGAGGCTTTAACCCACTGAGCCACCCAGGCGCCCCTTCCTCCTCTTCAGTCAGTATATCACAAAGGATAATTATCACATCCTTGGACATTGTATCCAGTGCCTCTTAGACGTAGAGCCCTCTGTATTTGGTTGAGGGCCAGACCCAGGGCCAAGGATGCCCAGCAGGCCACCTTAGATTAACTTGTAGCTTCCTTACTACCTCCCTTCCGCCCCCCATTGCTTTTAAAATCCTCCCCAACCACGGGGCCATAAGTAGGATTGACCGTGAATCAGGCTGAGAGTGGGAAGCCACATAGGGCCAACATTGTCCTCTGTAAAATTAGGGATGGTGGCTTCCACTTGTCGGGGAGCCAGGCCCATCAGGGAAGGGTGCAAGCTCTCACATCCTTAGATGTGTCTGATCCCTGTGGTGTCATCTTTATGATGGAGTGATTTTGGCAAAAGAGTTACCTTGAGGCTACTGCAGGGTAGGTGGGTGGTGGGAGGCCCAAGTCAGGACACAATGCCCACCTGTGTGCCCTGGGCATCTGCTCTTCCCAGTCAGCCTCTGTCTACCTGTTCTCTCATCAGGGGTCAGTATCCTTCTCGTATTGTCCAAAGCGGGACCTAACTGTGGGAGGAAGCTCTGAGCTCCTTTTGAGGTGTCCCCTGATACCTCCCAGAGCCCCGGGCTGGGTGACTAAGTACAGCCTTGTACCAATGTCTCCACTCTGATGTTGGTCATTCCTGCTACAGCTCCCGAGAAAGAGGTACTGTGTCCTCTAGGGTTAGACATTTGGAAGGTGATGTATTCTTTTCACCAGAGCATGTTAGCTGCAGGTGAAAGCCTGGAGCTGGGGGCCTGGGGTGAGGGGCTCCCCCAATCTGATCCTGTATAGCTCCTCAGCATTCAGGGGCAGCTTGGGCAGACTCAGGGCTGGAGAGAGGCCCAGGGTCTTTTGGCAGCATTGTCTCTGATGTTAAGAGGAAGTTAAGTCCTGGAGTACTCTAGACACAAAAAAGATAGTTAGAAAAATACAAAACATGCCCCTTACTTCACTTTCTTTTTCTTTTTTTTAAGATTTCATTTGTTTATTTTAGAAAAAGGGTGAGAATGAGCGAGTGGGAGGTGGAGTAGAGGGAGAGGGACAAGCATACGCCGTCCGTCCTGACGGTGAGGCCAGCGCAGGCTCAATCTGACAACCCCAAGATCATGACCTTAGCCAAAATCAAGAGTCGGAGGCTTAACTGACTGAGCCACCCAGGCTTCCCCCCTTATTCCACTTTCAATGACAAAAAGAATATTGATCCCATACCTGAGCATGCACTTTACTTGGCTACCCCAGTCACCCTTCCTGTGGCCAACCAAGGGGATGCAGTGCTCCCGTTTCTCAGATAAAGGGGCCAAGGACCCAGAGTGCCCTCAGCTGGGCAGCACGTGTGAGTCCTGGCCCTGCCACTGACTGGTGTGTGACTCTGCAAGACACTATCTCCTCAGCCGTGGTTTCCTTCTCAAGATAACAGCGTCGGTTGCCCTTTTAGGAGGTTTGCATGCACAAGACAGTAGGTATGACATTTGTCAGCAGGAGTACCTGCTGGATAATTAGTCCTTAGTTGAGTGGCCCACTGGCAAGGATGCCTGTCACAGCAAGGTAGGACCTGGAGGGTCACCTCCTCTTCACTGTGAGGAGGTGGGGGAGAGTAGGAAAGGCAATTGGGAGGAGCTCATCTGAGATCGCTTTTGTTCTTTGTAAGATTTTATTTATTTGAGAGAGCACAAAGCAGGTTGCAGAAGGAGGGGGAGAAGCAGGCTCCCCGCTGAGCAGGGAGGCCAACTTGGGGCTCGATCCCAGGACCCTGGGATCATGACCTGTGCTGAAGGCAGACTCTTAACCAACTGAGACACCCAGGCGCCCCTAGAGAGCACTGAGGTTCTTGAGAGTTGGTACTCAGTGTACCTAGTCCATGGCATTTTCCAAAGCTGCTTAACTTCCTTTCTATCAGCAAACCTTCCCCAGGGCACAAGGCTGGCCTGGTGTCCACACATAGTTGGCACCAGTACATGCGTGCCAAACAGACAATGTCTTGGGATTTGGCTTTCTGATGCCAGCTGAGCCACACAGTCCAGAGCACTGCTCCAGATCTGTCACACGTCCTCATCCTGTCCTGGATGGTAGGGGCTTTGACTCTGGCATCCTGTTCCTATGACATGAGCCCACCTATCTCCCTGCAGCAGGTAGGATGTCAGCTGCTGCTGTTCTGTCCCGGGAGCCCTACATGTGTGCGCAGTGCAAGACGGACTTCACATGCCGTTGGCGGGAGGAGAAGGGTGGCGCCATCATGTGCGAGAACTGCATGGCATCCAACCAGAAGAAGGCACTCAAGGTAGAGCACACGAGCCGACTGAAGGCTGCTTTTGTGAAGGCTCTGCAGCAAGAGCAGGAGATAGAGCAGCGCCTCCTGCAACAGGGTGCCGCCCCCACACAGGCCAAGGCTGAGCCTGCCACCGCCCCACACCCCGCACTAAAGCAGGTGAGAGTTCTTGGGGAGCCAAAGTTGTGGCCCTGCGGCCTGGGAGTGGGGGTTGGGCTGCCTCACCTTCTG
>RCUC01080098.1:0-40463 GCA_003697995.1 Taxidea taxus jeffersonii
GAATTGGAGATGCAATGGGGAGGGTAGGAAAAGAATAAATGAAACAAGATGGAATCGGGAGGGAGACAAACCAAAAGAGACTCTTAATGTCTCAAAACAAACTGAGGAGGACCAGGGGGAGGGGTGTAGGGAGAGGGTGGTGGGACTATGGACATTGGAGAGGGTATGTGCTATGGTGAGTGTGTGAAGTGTGTAAACCTGGCGATTCACAGACCTGTACCCCTGGAGCTAATAATACATTATATGTTTATTAAAAAGATTTAAAAATTTAAAAAATATTTAAAAATTTTTAATATAATTTTAAACATGTATGCATAAGAATAACACAGAGTCATCCCATGTAATTTTTACTCAATTTCCTTCAATGGCAGTATCTTACTATGTTATGATATCACAACTAGAATATTGACATTGATACAGTCAAGATACGGAACATTTCCATCAACAGAAGGATGCCATATATACCTAACCATATCCGCACCCCACCCAGAGCTTCATACTCTCCCCACTCCATTTCTGTACTTTTGTCATTTCGATGCTAAATAAATGGACATATAGCATCATATATGTAGTATATAGATATATTATAGATGATGTACAAATATTTAACCACCTATATTATCTATATTATTTTACATCTATATAATATACAATAGATCTATAATATATCATTATATATTTGTAACAAATACATGTAGAAGTAATACATAAGAGGATATATGATAAAAATTGATAATAAAGTATGTAATCTTTTGGGATTTTTTTTAAAAGATTTTATTTATTTATTTGACAGACAGAGATCACAAGTAGGCAGAGAGGCAGGCAAAGAGGGAGAGAGGAAGAAGCAGGCTCACTGCAGAGCAGAGAGTCCGATGCGGAGCTTGATCCCAGGACCCTGAGGTCATGACCTGAGCTGAAGGCAGAGGCTTTAACACACTGAGCCACTCAGGTGCCCCTGGGATTTTTTTTAACTAAGCATGTTTCCCTGGAAAGTCATCCAGGTTATGTATGTACCAAGAATATGGCTGTACCACTGTTTGTTTAATCGTTCACCTGTTGAAAGACATCTGGGCTATTTCCAGTTTTTGACTACTAGGAATAAAAATGCTATAAACATTCATGTACAGGGTTTTGTATGAAACTAAATTTTCATTCTCTGGACTAAATGCTCAAAAGTGCACTTGCTGGGTCATATAGTAGTTACATTTATGTATTGAAGAACCTGCCAAGTTGTTTTCCAGAGTGGCCATATCATTTTACATCCCCACCAGCAACGCATGAATGCTCTAGTTCCTCTGTATTCTTCTCAGCATTTGGTGTTGGCACCATTGTTTATTTTTTTTATTCTGGCTAAAATAATGAAACAAAACAAACAGACAAACAAAACACAATATAAATGGACTCATCACAGTACAATATAAGAAATGCTAAGGTAGGAGGCGCCTGGGTGCCTCAATCAGTTAAGTGTGTACTCTTGATCCTAGCTCAGGTTTTGATCTCAGGGTGGTGAGTTCAAGCTCCAGATGGAGCCTATTAAAAAAAAAAAAAAAAAAAAAAGAATGCTAAGGTAGAAATAAATATAGGGTTCAAAGAACACATATAGACAAAGCTTCTAATCAATCTTGAGTGGGGATTTAAAGAAGTCTAAAGAGAGGAGAAGAAGATAATTAGGTGGAATACAAAGAATGAATATAACCCATTCAGGAGAAAGGATGAAGGAAAACTGTTGTAAGAGGAAGTCACATTGCCATGCCCAGGAGTAAGAGGGAGCATCAGGCAAACCAGGAAAATGCAAAAAGCTTGAGGTGTTAGCAGGGAATAAGGAATCTGAGGAGGAGAAGATGAGAAGCTGAGGAGAAATCAAATAACAAAGGGCTTTGCATGCCTTGTTGAGACTTGGCCTTCATCCAAGTCCATCCAGTAAAGGCTTGAGATAGAAATGGTGGTCTCATTTGGAAATACACCTACTTCTTCTACCCAAGTGGCACTATCTTAATTTAGATAACTAATGTGTGAGCAGGAAAAGAAAATCCAAGAAGGAGACAGAGGAGGAGTGGTCAATGATGGTAAATGAATCCCCTGTAGGCAGAAAGGTGGAGGCCACCAAGTGCAATGGGAAACCAATGAAGGGTTTAGAGTGGGGTCAGCAAACTACACGTGTGAGCCAAATCTAGCCCACCACCTGCAACTGTAAATGAAGTATTATTGGAACACAGCCACATCCGTTATTTATATATTGTCTGTGGCCATTTTTACCTATGATAGTAGAGTAGTTGAGACAGATATCCCATAAAATCAAAAATATCTACTATCTGGCTCTTCATAGAAAGTGTTTGCCAATTCTTTGTTTAAAGCAAAGGCACAGGGCTCCTGGGTGGCTCAGTGGGTTAAAGCCTCTGCCTTCAGCTCAGGTCATGATCACAAGATCCTGGAATGGAGCCTTACTCACATAGGGCTCTCTGCTCAGTGGGGAGCCTGCTTCTCCCTCTCTCTACCTGCCTCTCTGCTTACTTGTGATCTCTGTCTGTCAAATAAATAAAATCTTAAAAGAAAAAAAAAAGCAAAGGCACAGCTGATCAAGGAAAGGATCAAGTGTCCTTTGGACTTATCAGTAAGTAAATTTTTGGTGCCTCCGAGAGCAGTTCTCAGTGAAATAGTTGGTGTTAAACTTGAAGAATGGGATTAAAGGAAATGTAGAGAGTAAATGCAGCCAAGTCTTTCAAGACATATTCACCTTCCCATCACCAACTTGCTCTTGCCCCAATCTCCACCATTAAAATGTATTATCTCCATTAACAGATGAGGAAACAGTGAATCAGAGATTTTTTTAACAACTTGGCCAAAGTTGCACAGCAAGTAGATAGGGATCAGAACTGGAATCTAATTCTATTTAATCAAAATCTACATTCTTTCTGCTGGACTGTATTTTTCCCTAGAATTTAAGACCCATGAAATTGTCCTGGATTCTAAAACTCGTGAACTTAGAAGGCAAAGTATTCTTGCAATGAAAACGACATCTTGAAACCTCATTTTTTTATCCCTGCTGATGGGTACACTGAAGGAGTGAGATCATTTAATAGCTATGTTCAATTAATCCAAAATTCTCTCTCCAAATGTAAAGGATTCTTACTCCCCAGACCCTTCTAATTTTCTGAACTGCCTACTCAGAGTAAGTTTTGTAGACATAATAGAGTTCACTTACAACAGCATCTGTTCTAAAATATTTTGCATAGCAAAGACAATGAATAAATGCAATCTTTTAAATTAATAGCTATTAAGGGAACAATAGTAACAACAACAATAGGGGGAGGGAAGCATTTCTAACAAAAGGAACAGAGAGACCTGGTAGATTTTAACCTAATGATCTTATGAAGTTTTACGTGAAAAAACCTAAATAAAAGGATATAAACAGGAGCGTCTGTGTGGCTCAGTTGGTAAAGCATCTGCCTTCGGCTCAGCTCATGATCTCAGGGTCCGGGGATGGAGCCCCATATCAGGCTCCACACTCAGCAGGGAAAATGCCTCTCCCTCTCCCTCTGCTCCTGCTCTCTCCTTCTCGAACTCTCTTTCTCTCAAATAATTTTTTTTTAAAGGATACAAACATGTTTTCCTAATATGTAATTATTCCCCAAATTCAAAGTCTTATGTTACAGGATACACTGGTTTCACTTTTTCCTCATTTCTTGGTCAAATTCCTGACCAAGGAATTTTAGGTAAGATTAGCAGGGCAGAAGAAGGGGGTTGCTATCATATATGTCACCATTCATTACAAATCATCCTAAAGCAGTAATACTCGGGATCATCTTGCCCCTCTAAGGACATTTGGCTACATTTGGGGACATTTTTGGTTGTCACTGGCTGGGAGAGAGGAAAATGCTACTAATTTCTAGTAGGGAGAGGCCAAGAGGTGATATTACAAATCCCACAGTGCACAGGATGGAGGATGGCCCCCCACACCAAAGAATCTTCTGGCCTAGAATGTCACTAGTGCCGAGGTTGAAAAATTCTGTTTCAGAGGAACACCATGTGGCACACTGGCATTTCAGTCAATTACAGAGTCACCAATATTCCAGACATACTAATTACACATGGACAAACATTATTTGCAAAGTCATGAAGTTTAATTCTTAAATTGTCAAAGTCAGGAAGGATAGCCTCAAGGGAAAAACTAAATAGGGATGATTCAAAGAAAAAGATAATGTATTTATCAGTATTACCAAGTAAAATGCTCAATGAAAACCAGCCCTCACTTAAAAGATGAGACATGCATGTATGACTGTGTACAAATATCCTTTGAACCAGCAGTCTGAAACTATATAAAAACTACAATAAGGACGTATATGAGGTCTGTTGCCATTTACCCAAAAAGAGAGAGAAATGTGTGATCTTAAAGGCATTTGTTAAACAAGCTGCAGCTGTGTATAACTAATATCTAATTGCTCATCTAGAATATATTATCTATCAGGCAGAACAAAGATGGGTAATTTGCTATTATATACTGAGATGATTTACCAAATTTACCAAATTACTGCATAAAAATACACTTAGCTCATATCACAGTTATGACACCAATCAAAACCCCGTATACTCAGAATTAATGGTGATTTGACCTAACTTTCCTTTGTGGGTTTTAGAAAATATACTCCAAGGGAATAAATCAAAGGTATTATAAAAACTTCAACCGGAAACTGAAAATTGACATCTGAATTTTTCCAGAACTACTATAAAGAGATTTCAATAAAGTTTGGTACTCAAAAACTGTAATATGGGAAAATGCCAGTAATAATTTAAAAAATGAATTAAATTTGCTATTGCATTGTTACTATTATAAAACAAATTACATACTAATATTAGTGTGTAATTTAATTTGAACATAAATTTACCTTCTTGGATCTTAATAATAAACTCTACAAAGAGAAATGGAGAAAAATCTAATAGTTGACTTTGTCATTAGGTAAGCACTGGGAACACACTCTGGTAAATTGGATCATTGCTCTCAATTTTTCATTCTGGTCCTATATCAGAATTAAAGATTCCAAGCCCTTTGTCATGTGACCTTGCAAAGTGAGTACAGTGTATGTCCTCACTCAGTTATGTTGGGTTTAGACACATGACTTGCTTTGCCTCGTAAAATGTGGGCTAAAGTGACTGAGTCCTAGCTATAAGCTGAAGACATAGAAGGCATTTTATAATTCTGTTCATCTTTTTTGTTTTTATGTCACTTACCATTAGAGAAATATGCTACACATGGCTATTAACTAATTAATTAAAAACATGTAGGATTGACCCACAGACTTGAAAACCAGAAAAAATATTTGTTTCTGTAACCCAATGAGATTTTTGAGGTTGGTTGTTAGGCAGCAAAAACTGACTATTACACTTACAAAAGACTTTCTAGCAATGTTTATACTATGGATATTTGATGCTTACCTCCCCAGCATTTGTTTCCCTGATTTTCAACTGGACATCCACCTTCAGTCCACATAGTTCAACAAGAAGTGCCAGGGTGAACCAGGTGTTGGCATTCTTCTGGGCACTGTGATTTGGTTGCACCATGAATGCATGATTGGAAGGGCCAATGAGGAAACATTTCAGAACTTTTGGAAGATATACCAAATATTAATTTTACTGTTTCCTCCCAGTTTTTTACTAGAAGAATGGGAAGTTGGGGCTACTGCTGACATCTTGTCCACATAAGAGAAGCTGAGAATTACTAAGACTTAATTCAACAAAGTTGAAAGTAGATTCAAGAGACAGAGGGAAACAAATTCTGAAGATGTGACCCAGTCCCAGGACCCAACTACACCTGAAGAAAAATCTAGCTTTCCTTTTTTTTTTTCTTCAGTGTGTTGATAATTACTGATTCCTTAATATAACTTGAATTGAGTTATTAGTCTCTGACCACAGAGAGATTCTTAATGGATATACCATTGCTTATTTCAATTTAAAGGACAAGAAATAGAGAAAATATATTTTTTAAAATTCAAGTTTCTTTTATTCAAACTGAAACACTCAGCAGTTCTGTAATGTGTATAGAAAGAAGAATTCAGTGTAGAAAGAACAATTATAAAAGCATATGCAAAGTAGATGCTTAAATCTCCTTCTATTCATATAATTTTCTTATAAAAATGAGTATCATTATAACATAATTATAGTTTATCCAAACCCCAACATGAAATTAACATTTCAAAGATATAATGGAATTATAACATTTTTCCTACAGGAAAAAATATTTTATCAATTCAGACTAGATTTGTAATCTCCCAAACTTCACATGAAATATAACAGACTATCTAAAGCTCTACTAAATTTAAAATTAACAAGTTTTAATCCCTGGTTTATAAATAAGACACAAAAATACCTCTGATAACAGAGGGAGTAAAGTATGTCTGTCCTCAAGTCATGTCTGCATTAATCTCCTTGTCCAGATAAGACAGGCAAAGTACCTGTTTGTAATTGAGTAAAGGAAACATTTCTATCACTTAATCAGGTTGCCTCAGCTCACTGAAAAATTTCCCTTGATGACCATTAGTAATGTATATGCATTGCCTAAAGTGACTAAATGTTTGATAAGTAAATTATCAGATGTTAATATTGCACTTCAAGTTGCTTAGCTACCACCTATATTTTAGAAAATAATATTCCATATCTTTGACTGCAGATGTGATACACACTATTTTTAAATAATTTGTAAGACACTGAATGGTGCAAAGAAGATAAAAGCCAGCTATGTTCTAAACACAAGGGTATTTATTACTGTTACTATATTATTGTATTTCTCTCTAGAATATATTTTCTAGAATTATATTGTGCTTTTTTTATACTTAGTATATTTGACTATTTTCCTATGATATTTATTTTTTAAAAACAATTTAAAAAATCACAACAACTCACATCTCACTTTAAGCGAGAGCCAAATTCCTACAATAATCTCCATGAATTGCATCGTCTCATTATCTGTCTGACCCAACTACCCCCCCTCTTTAAGTTGACTCTGGTCAAAAAAGACTCTGCACTTCCTCCAACCAGCCATGATAGCCCCCCTTTAATGCCTTTCTACTTGTCCCTTCCACCTGGAATGCTTTTCCTCCTGATGTACATTGGTCATTCCACCTCCTCCAAATGGCAAATCTCTGTGAGATGCACCATGGGCCACCAGCTGACAATGATCGGGGTTTCTGGAGTCAGAATTCACATATAGCTGGCAACCTTGGGGACACTGCTGGATCTCTCTGTGTTTTGGGAATAACTATAACTACCTCATGGACCCGTTGTGAGAATTAAGTACATCTCTATTGCAAAATTCTCTTCCTTACCAGCATTCTCAGTATTCCAAGCCAGCTCTTTTTTCTAATGTCACTCTTTCCATAGTCCATGTGTCATTTGAGAATATTCTCTATTACTTACTGATTTGTATATTTTTATTACAAGTTACTGAAGTACTCTGTGTATTGTGTACCGTCTTATCTCCTCTCACTAGAATATAAGGTCTATTGATGTAAAGATTTCTACCTCAAAACTGCACTCAAAGACAAAAACAAACAAAAAGTTAACACTAAGGTAGGAAAAAAAAGCCATCACTATCTTAAGCTTCTTAAATGTGGTAATCATTTGTTCCTTGCCATAACACATGGGATAGGTGGTGGTATCATTTTATTATTATTATTATCTCAATTTTATAGATAAAAAAATGGCAACATTGAAATCCTTAACGAATCCTCCCCACTGGTAATGTTATTATATGGTGAGAGGAGGATTTGAACATAGGCATCTGGTTTTAGAGAGAATGCTCTTTAACATTATGGTGTGCTTTTGATGGACATGGAATGATTAGATGTGCTGAATAAACCAAAGAAGTGGAAGACGGACCACCTTCCTTCAGGCTCGCTGTCCAAATATGTTGGATTTTTTCTTTAGTTCCATCCATCACCTTCACTTGGCTTCCAGCTTCAGGCTGATTTGCATCCATGATGCAAATAACCTTTGCTGGCCAATGTGTGTTCCTTTTAACTTGGGCATAACTTACTTTTTCCTTTTTCATATTATAGCACAACTTGTTAGTACACTATTAACAGCAGCAATTTTCAAGCAATTACATCATAGTTTTAGTCAATTCAACAGGATATTCTATTCCCCCACTCCATATATACTGCATCCTAATATAATTTCTTTTATTGAAATATGAGTTGTTTGTTGAATGCATTATGAAACTCCACATGGATGTATTATGAAAGCAATACTTTCTAGCTGTGCTCAGCTCTGCTCCAGCTTTGCTCAAATATGTTGTAGGGGTAGGAAGAGGGGTTCCTCCTTTAATCCTTGAAAGGGAGTGAGTAAACCAATGTTCATACCCCTTTCATCAAAAGAAGACTAAACAGACTTAAACTTCACTGTCCTCTAGGACTGCTCAGAACACAATTTCTCAAAATAGGACCCACAAGCAACATCTGCATCAGAAGCAGCTCAAGTACCTCATAAAAATGAGGACTATTAGTCCCCATCCTAATTTTTTAGTGACTTGAAATTTGCCAAGGCAAGGCAAAGGAATTCACATTTTTAACAAGCATGCCTGAGTAAATGCATGTGTATATTAATATATATTAAACATTATTATTCGACAAATAAGTATTCAGAACCATCTATGTACTATTTCCTATGCTGACTTCTGGGAATATAACAGTAAACAGAAAAAGACATAATCCCTCTCTTCATGGAATTTCAGCCGAGCAGGGAGGCAGACATTAGTGAAATGACCACACAAAAGCACAGAAAATCTTTACTACAACAAGGTCTATGAAGGAGAGAACATCCAAGCTATGGAGGCTTGGCCTTGCCAGGAGTTTCAAGGAAAGCATCAGTCTCTGAACTGAAACCTGAAACAGTATAAATGCACTCTGGAAGAGGGGAGAGGGGTTGAGTTCCAGGGAGTAGGAAAGTGACATCATCAACAATGCTGCAGTAGGAGTGCACAGAGAGAAATGTGGGCACAGGAAGCCCATGGTGATGACAGAAACTGGGCTGGAGGAGCAGATTATAAGAAGAAGCAAGACTGGTGGCAGCCACCAGACCACACTGAGCCTGTAGACGAGCTCTGCCTTTACTTTCTACAAATGCAATGGGAACCCCTTGGAGGACTAACGTGGGGAAGAGGACATTGGGAGGGTGACAGTTAAAATCATTCTTATTGACCCTAGAACTGGGGAGTCAACTAGGATAACACTAGCCATATGTGGCTATTTAAATTTAAAGGTAATAAAAAAAAAACTCAATTCCTCATTCACACAGACTACTTTTCAAGTGCTTAATAGTCTCATGTGGCTGGTAACTACCTATCCGACAGCACAGATATAGAATATCCATTGTCGCAGAAAGTTCTAGCAGCAGTGCTGCTCAGAGGAGGTCTGCAGACCCCAGTGTGGTAGCCATCCCCTGAGAGCTGGTTAGACATGCACAACGTCAAGTACTGCCCTGCATGCTAAGAGGATACTTAGGTGACTTGTATGCATATTACAGGTTGAGGACCATAATTCTGAAAGGTAACTGAGCATTTAATGAAATCCTATACAATAATCTGATGCTTTGAATGGAGTGAAAATCACAGATAAGCTTCTAATATAGAGGATAATGACTAAAGAGATGTCAATTTTGTCAAGTAAAGGACCAATTTGAGCCTCAGTGTCACAAGATCTCTGCAAGTCCCTTTAAGAACTCGTTGAAAATATACACACCACCTGACTCAAATCTAAAGCTTTACATTTGGGGAAAGGGGATTGTCTTGCAGTTCTTTCCAAACGTGATTTTGAGGTGTTCCCCCACTGCCCCCCCTTCACATCCTTTCCCCTGTACTATCCCTCTCTAATGTCTCACTGTTGTGAGTAGGAGTGCTACATATCATACCAGTAGAAGCCAGGCTGTGACACAAAAAGCTTAATTTTCTTTTTTAGGGTTCCCGGTGGAAGACTATAATATGTGAAATGTTATTTGTTAGATCGTTAAGAGAAACTAATGAACTCACTGGCTTCCTGAAATTGTATTCTATTTTTCAGGAGTATGGGTGCCTATTTATTTTTAACTGTACTATTATCATATAAATAGATCAACTTGTGGTTGTTACGCTTTTCAGACACGCACTCCACTCCGCTTTCATTGCACCGTCTGTTCGGTGACAAACTACCTGAGGAAGCTCACCAAAATGCCAACCTTGTAAACAAAGCATGAGAACATATGTGAGGATGCAATAAAAAGTCCTTCCAAATAGCTGGCCTGTGCTTAGGGTTAATTTTGAGGTAGAGTGCAGCTATAATATCAACATGACAATAATCTTAAATACTTACCTATAATAAACATGTACTAAAACATGATGGACTGAATTTTTGTGTCCTCCAAAAGTTCACATGTTGAAGCCCTGTCCCCCAGGGTGGTGTTATTTGCGGACAGGGCCTTGGGGAAGTAATACAGCTTAGATTAGGTCAGAAAGGATAACAGTCTGTCTTTGACCAAAGCTTAGTCAGGCTCCTCTAAGTCCTCTCCCTGAGCAGGCCCCAAATTTCGAACTACCCTGTCCATCTCAGCGTTGTCCAATTTTAGCAAGAATCCTGGTAAGTCAGTCAGTTAAGCCAGAATTCTCCACCCTCAATATCCAATCATCCTTTACTGATAACTGCGATCCTCAACCCTCACTCCCCCCAGGTGATACCTGGTCACAGAGCCTGCCTTCAACAAGAATCCTGCTAGATCGATGTAGCCAGAATTCCCCTTTACCCGGATGTTCTCTCTTAGTAATTCTCCCGCAGCCACTCCCATCGTGCTCCATTGCTATAAACTTTCCGGCCAGTTATTTGTTTTATTCAGAGTTGAGCCCAATCTCCCTCCCCTACTGTGAAAACCCTGGCAGTGCCTTTCCCTCTTTTATCCAGATAGTCCTGAATCAAGTCGGCCTTGCCATTTTAACAACTGTCATAATCATCTTTAACAGGGTGAGTCCCTCGGGACAGGATTAGTGATATGTTGAAAAGAGAAAGAGATCTCTCTCCCTCTCTCCATCGGTGAAAGCACAGAGGAAAGGACATATGAGGAAAGGCCATGTGAGGACATGTGGAGAAAGGAGGGTCTGTTTTCCAGGAATACCCTTCTTCTTCTTCTTTTTTTTTTTTTTAAAGATTTTATTTATATATTTGACAGACAGAGATCACAAGTGGGCAGAGAGTCAGGCAGAGACAGAGGAGGAAGCAGGCTCCCCACAGAGCAGAGAGCCCGATGTGGGGCTTGATCACAGGACCCTGGGATCACGACCTGAGCTGAAGGCAGAGGCTTTAACCCACTGAGCCACCCAGGCGCCCCCAGGAATACCCTTCTTGTCAGAAACCGAATTTGCCGGCACCTTGATCTTGGATTTCCAAGCCTCCAGAATGAGAGAAAGAAATTTTGCTTTTTTAAGACACAGTTTATGAGCCTGAGCAGCCGCTATGTGCCAGGCTCAGAGCTATGTGCCTCCCAGGTATTGTTCCATTTATCTTTACTTACATTACTAAGCTGAAGTGACTAATATCACAATTGCTTTACAAATGAGGAAACTGAGGTTCACAGAGATTAAGTGAATCCATCCAAAGCACTGAAAATGCTGCTAGCAAATCTTGACAGCTATATTAAACTATTACCTGCACTTAAACAGATGCTATTATTTTTTACGGGTATAATTAGGCTGTGTGTACAAAACAAATACATCTGTGGTTATTTCTTGCTTTTCATCTGAGAAATCTTACTCATTTGGATTCATGTAGCACAGACAAGGCGGCCTGCTAAACATACTAATGCACATCAAAAGGGAACTCTTGGAAACTCCTGGAAAAATTTTTTGCAACAAATTTTACGACCTTACGCAGGTCACTACATCTCTTAGGACAAAGTGTTCTCTTGTGGGAAGGAGAGGCTGGTTTCTAACAATACCCACAGAGTTAACACTGTCTGATTTTGTGTTCTCAGGGAAAGCCTGATCAAGAATTCTATTATCTCAGCTGACAAAATAAAATGTTTGATCTTTATAACAGATAAAAGTCTCCCTATAAGATTACTTTGAATTTTGGCCTCCAGGGTCATAAAAAGGAAAGAAAGAGAGAGACATTCAGACAGACAGAGAAAGAGAAAGGGAGCCAGAGGAAGAGTGTGAGGAAGAGAGCAGAGAGAGGAAGGGAAGGAAGAAGGGAAGTAAAAAGAAGAAAAGGAAAGAAAGAAAGATCAATCATATATGCTGTTCTGCCAAAAAGAAAAAAAAAAAACAGACATTGTTTAGCTGATAAATTCCACACTGTTGGGGCACCTGGGTGGCTCAGTGGGTTGAAGCCTCTGCCTTCGGCTCAGGTCATGATCCCAGGGTCCTGGGATCGAGCCCCACATTGGGCTCTCTGCTCAGCAGGAAGCCTGCTTCCTCCTCTCTCTCTGCCTGCCTCTCTGCCTACTTGTGGTCTCTGCCTGTCAAATGAATAAATAAAATCTTTAAAAAAAAAATTCCACACTGTTAGGAAGTGTTAAATAATTAGTTGTATTGGCAGGTCTCATTCAGTTGCAAGTGACAGAACATCTCAAAATGCATAAAGTAAAAACAACAACAAATTTATTGATTTACATAAATGAAAAGTTCATAGGTGGATATAGCTTCAGGCAATTATTTCTGCCAGCAACTCCAGGCTTACATAACTCTCTTACTTCTCTCTCTAATAAAAGCCCCAGAATTAAATATCATTGGCCAAAAAGGCATCACGTGCCCCTATTTAAAGCAGTCCTTTGGTCAACAAAGGTCACATGACTATTCTTTGAACCAAAGATGAGGGCAGCTTTACTCCTAGTCACCTAGGAACCACAAGAAAAAGCCAGGTAAGATTACCATATAGCTGGCAAGCAAAAGGCAGTAGTCATCTATCTTACCAAAAAAGACATTAACAATACTGACAAAATAATGGTATGTGTGTGGTTTCCCCCACCTTATAAAAGAAAATATAATTACACAGGCATACCTTGGAAATACTGTAGGTTCCGTTCTAGACCACTGCAATGAAATGAATAGGGTAATAAAGCAAGTTAAATATTTTTTTATTCCCCATTACATATAAAAGTTATATTCACACGAATATAACTTTTCTATTAAGTGTGCAATAGCACACTCATGTCTCAAGTGTGCATACCCTAATTTAAAAAATATTGCTACTGGGTGTGGTGCACAGTGAATTATGGATCACTGAAAAAAATTAAATTTTTAAAAAAATTGCTGAAGAGTGCTAATCATCATCTGACTTTTCAGCAAGTCATAATCTCCTTGCTGTTGGAAAGTCTTGTCTCGATGTTGATGGCACTAACTAATCAGGGTGGTGGTTGCTGAAAGCAGGGGTGACTGTGGCAATTTCCTATAACAAGACGATGATAATCAAGTTTCCTGCATCAACTGACTCTTCCTTTCACACTTTTTGTGAGCATGCCATACTGTTTGATAGAATTTTTCCCATGGTAGACCTTCTTTTGAAATTGAAGTCAAACCCCCCAGACCCTGTCTCTGCTCTATCAGCTAAATTTCTGCAGTATTTTATGTAATCTGTTTAAGGTTCTTTGTCATTTCAACCACCTTCGGAGCATCTTCAGCAGAAGTACATTCCCTCTCAAAAAGCAAACAAACAAACCAACACTTTCTTTGCTCATCCATCAGAAGCTACTTATCATCTGTGAAAGCTTTATCATGGGATTGTAGTAATTCATTCACAACTTCAGGCTCCACTTCTGATTCTAGTTCTCTTGCTATTTTCACCACATTTGCAATTCCTTCCTCCACGGAAGCCTTGAACCCCTCAAAGTCTTCCATGTCTGTTGTGATCAACTTCTTCCAAACTCCTGTTAGTGTTGGATATTTAGACTTTTTTCTCATGAATCATGAATGCTTTTAATTGTATCTAGAGTGGTGAATCCTTTCCAGAAGGTTTTTAACTTACTTTGTCCAAATCCAACACAGGAATCACTATCTATGGCACCTACAGCCTTACAAAATGTATTTCTTAAATAATAAAACTTGAAATTTGAAATGAGTCCTTGACTCATGGGCTGCAGAATGGATGTTGTGTTGGCAGGCATGAAAACAGCATTAATCCCATTGTACATCTCTATCAGAGCTCTTGGGTGACCTGAAGCATTGCCAGTGAACAGTAATATTTTGAAAGGAATCTTTTTTTTGTAAGCAGTAGATCTTAACATTGGGCTTAAAATAGTAAACAGTACAGAAATCAATGTGCTGTCATCTAGGCTTTGTTATCCCATTTATACAGCACAGGTAGGGTAGACATTGCCTAGTTCTTAAGTGCCCTAGGATTTTTGGAATGGTAGATGACCACTGGCTTCAACTTCAGGTCACCAGCTGCATTAACTCCTAAACCAGAGTCAGCCTGTCTTTTGGAACTCTGAAGCCAGGAACTGACTTGTCCTCTCCAGATATGAAAGTCCTAGATGGCATCTTCTTCCAATAGAAGATTGTTTTATCTAAATTGAAAATCTGTTGTTTAGTGTAGATACCTTCATTCATTATCTTAGCTAGATTTTCAGGATAACCTGCTGTGGCTTCTACATCAGCACTTGCTGCTTCACCTTGCACTTTAATGTTATGGAGAGGATTCTTTCCTTCAACCTCAAGAACCAACCTCTCCTAGCATCAAGCTTTTCTTTGTAGCTTTCTCACCTCTCTCATCCTTCACAGAACTGAAGAGTTACGTCCTTGTTCTGGACTTAAGGGAATGTTGTGGCTGGTTTGGCCTTCTAACCAAACCACTGAAACTTTCTCCATGTTAGCGAAAAGTCTGTTTTGCCTTCTTATCATTTGGGTGTTCACTGGAGTAGTATTTTTAATTTCTTTCAAAAACTTTTCCTTTGCATTCACAATGTGGCTAACTGTTTGGCACAAGAAACCTAGATTTTGGCCTATCTTAGCTTTTGATGTGCCTTCCTCACCCAGTTTAGGCATTTCTAGTTTTTGATTTAAAGTGAGAGATATGCAACTCTTCCTTTCCCCTGAACACTTAGAGGCCATTGTAGGGTTTTTAATTGGCCTAATTTCAATATTGTTGTATGTCAGAGAAGAGGAAGGCCTGAGAAGGAGAGGGATGGGTTAAGTGCTTGTTGGTGGAGCAATCAAAGCACATACAACATAAATCAGTTAAGTCCACCATCTTACAGAGTGGCAACTCATGGTGTCCAAAACAATTACAATAGTGACATCAAAGATCACTGATCACAGATCACCATGAAAAGTATAAAAATTTAAAAAGATTGAAATATCGAAAGAATTACCGTAAATTGACACATAGGCACAGAATAACCAAATGCTAATGGAAAAATGGTGCCAATAAACTTGTTAGATGCAGGGTTGCCACAAAATTTCAATATGTAAGAAATGTAAATACCTACAAAGTATAAAAAGTAAAGCATAATAAAATGAGGTACACCTGTAGTTGTAAATTATTGAGCACTCCTTATATGGTCAGAATTGTACTAAATGTTTTATACATATTACCTACTTTGTTTTACACACAGATGAAGAAATAGAGGCTCAAAGAACTTATGTCACTTGCATGGAATCCCAAAAGCTAGTAGGAGGCAGAGCTAAGATACAATATGGACTTATCTCATTTCCCAGTATCTGATCATAAGAGTTAATTAGGCACTACTTCCATAAGAACTAACTTGGTATCTTATTTTCAGAGAGTAAAAGAAAATGGAAGGCTTAAAATAAAATAACTTCACAATGTGGCTTCAAAAAATAAAGAACTTTTGCAAAAACCAGAGTACAATATAGTTTAGTAGTGTCCAGAATGGATCTCTGACATAATCAGTAATACACCATTTTAAATAATTCAGAAACCTTACTTCCAAAGTACCACAATGATCAAAAAATAATTTTCAGAAAATATATGCATATGTATATGTGTATCTATGTGTGTATGTGTACACATATACATAATTAGAATTCAGTGTTCACAAAAGAGTTATTATAATCAGAACATGTAAACCACTGAGAATCATCTGCAACTCTTACTCATTACATCAGAAACACTGATTATATCAGTTACTAGTGATATCTGAATTATTTCAAGTCATGCAGCTAAGGACACTGGGACACCTCTAACTAGTCATTTGAAAGTTGGCTGTTCATATACCTATAACCATCAACTTCTTCAGCTAGTCATTGAGTTACCACAATGGCATGACTCTGAGCTAAACAATTTTCTATATTAGGGGTTGACAAATGGTGACCTGTGGGTCAAACCCAGCCTGCTGCCTGTTTGCAAGTAAAGTTTTATCGTAACATAGTCATGCATACTGATTTACTTATTGCTTATGACTACATCTGTACTACCGTGGTAGAGTTAAATAGCTGCTACAGTGACCTTCCACCCTCAGGGGTCAAAAATATTTATTATGCCGTCCTTTCCAGAGAAAGGTTGTCAAGCGCTATTCTAGAATTGCATGCACATTGCAAGGAGGAATTGAATTTTGTCATATTTAATTTTTGCAAAAATTTTATTTATTTACTTGACACAGAGAGAGGGAGCACAAGCAGGGGGTGTGGCAGGCAGAGGGAGAGGGAGAAACACGCTTCCCGCTAGCAGGCAGTACAACCCAGTGCCTGATCCCAGAACCCTAGCATTATGACCTGAACTGAAGGCAGACATTCAACCAAATGAGCCACCCAGGGGCCCCGACGACTTGAATTTAACAGGGAACTCCAAAAACCCTAATTTTTTCTCCTCCTCTTTTATAAATCCGAGGTAAAGAAGCTAATATTTTATGAATACAGACTGAATTTCTAATGCTATAAAAAGAACATCATATCACACCTCAAACCAACCTCTGAAAATGAGGTAGTGAACTTCTTATCAGGTCAGCTGCTCCAGAACAATTGAGAGTTCACCGGGATGCCTGGAGAGTCCTCTCCTGCTTTTCCTCTTTTAAATTCTGTTTCTATTCAGCCTTTAAAAAAGGAGTTAATGAGCTGGAATCTTTTCATTTGTGCTCTTTGGGACAGCTGTCATTTGGAAGCTATGACATAAACTTTCTTTTTTAAAAGGTTCCTTAAAACCTTTTAAATCTTAAAACCTTCCGTAATAGTTGCCCGTTCATTGGTTTCTACAAACCATGTCTTGTTTCCTTCCCACTAAATCATCATGACCTTGTAGTCATATATAAATTAGACACGTTCAACCATTAACAGGCATTCAAAGCACCATGTGGCTACTGAGGGACTTTGCTTACTTACCCACATGTCCTTTGAGAGATTAACTAGGCACTTGGCCTTTATTGGCCCGTACTTGGAATTACTGTATTTCATCTATTTTTCTTAAGCAGCTTGGGCTCTGGATGGCCCACTTTCACTAAAGAAGGAATTTACTTAACATTAGAGCATATTCTATTTTCCCTGGTTCTGAATTAAACTCTAGGGCTAATGCCTTCATTTTCTACACACAGACTGATTACCCCAATCTTATCTGATTGAATGGAAAGAAGATATTTTGGATGTGAAACTCTGGTCTTGATCCTTTATCTTTAACTCTAGACTGCATAGGGAATCCCTCATCAAATTTCCAGCAGAGACATTCCGACGACATATTAGGCATTAGTGTATACCACTGAGAAATACCTCTAATAGTCTGCCAGTTGCTGGATACATTTTGCTTGTGCTATTTAAATACACTAGCCATGTTTCATTGTGCACATTATGTTTCACTGTTGGCCTCAGAACCCTCAGATTTTTCAGATTTTCAACAAATTCAAGAGTAAAGATGTGAATATGAACATACATAAGAAGTATTCACCCCAAGCCAGAAAAGAATATATTCCCCTCAAAGGAAGAACACATTTTTGGTTGTAAAGAGACCATATGGCTACCAGAAAAAAACAAAACAGACCACAACCCTTAGAATATTTTAATACCAGCACAGGAAAGCTGTTGACAAGGGAAACAGGATTGCAATGTGGGTGAGAGAATCAGAACTCTGAGTTAAGATCTTCCTAAGAACAACTCATTCATTGCTGGATGCTGTTCCATTTACAGGGAGAAGTTGCCTCCCCTCCCTACTCCAAAGTCCATATCATCCCAAAGAGTGTTTGCAGCAGCCCTCATATCTGTAAACTCCTCTTCTGGAATACCAATTCTATGTGCTGAAACTACTAAAATGCAAATAGAAATGCTTCCTCTAACTCTATAGTTCTATACATTTTGGAACGACTGCTTTAAAGGTTTGTTGAAAATGTACTGTGTTCGATGCATGCTTTTTCCTATCAAACAACCATCCAAGGAGAAGACCATGTCACCATGAGGTAGGGATCTGTTCCGGCAGTCCGCATGTGACTAACAAACCAGCTGGGAGTCAGGAACCCCAGGTCTTTTTCTCTACAGCTCTTAGAAAAGATGCATTTTCTTTCCACTGAGAATGCATAGCTGCTCACAGGTGAGCCAGGAGGTATAAGCATACTTGCTCCAGAAAGGCAGACCCTGCCTGACAATGAAGTCAGCACAGAGAACAGAATTAGGAGACTCAAAAGATGAATCCCAATGGCATCATTTGAGTCCAAGAGTGAAATGCTCCCTAAGAGCCACTGACTACTTCAGTTCACTAATAAATTCACTTTTTGTTTAGGCCACTTAGAGATGCCACTTGTAGGATGGTAACAAATATTTTTTAAATGATCAAAAGATAATAAAATCTTAGTATGATGTATTTATTAGATATCAGAAATTTGAAGATATGTGCTATTTGATAGAAAAATGTTGATATATGAGGAGGGAAGAGGAAGAATCTGGAAGAGTAAGCAGAATCCCCAGGCCTGAATGGAATGCAGAATGACCTGGCATGCTGAAAGGAGAGGGTAATGGGCTGTGATGGGAGGGGCATTTCAAAAGGTAAGTGAGGGGACTTGGAAGACGTGTTCTTTTTTTTTTTTTCATTCATTTTATTTATTTTAATTTTTAATTAACATATAATATATTATTAGCCCCAGGGGTACAGGTCTGTGAATCGCCAGGTTTACACACTTCACAGCACTCACCATAGCACATACCTTCCCCCAATGTCCATAACCCAGCCACCTTCTCCCTACCCCCCTACCCCCGGCAACCCTCTGTTTTGTGAGATTAAGAGTCTTTTATGGTTTGTCTCCCTCCGGATCCCACCTTGTTTTATTTATTCCTTTCCTATCTCCCAAACCCCCCATGTTGCCTCTCAACTTCCTCATATCAGGGAGATCATATGATAGTTGTCTTTCTCTGATTGGCTTGTTTCGCTCAGTGTAATACCCTCTAGTTCCATCCATGTCATTGCAAATGGCAAGATTTCATTTCTTTTGATGGCTGCATAGTATTCCATTGTATATATATACCACCTCTTCTTTATCCATTCATCTGTGGATGGACATCTAGGTTCTTTCCATAGTTTGGCTATTGTGGACGTTGCTGCTATAAACATTTGGGTGCACATGCCCCTTTGGACCACTGCATTTGTATCTTTAGGGTAAATACCCAGTAGTGCGATTGCTGGGTCATAGGGTAGCTCTATTTTCAACTTTTTGAGGAACCTCCATGCTGTTTTCCAGAGTGGCTGCACCAGCTTGCATTCCCACCAACAGTGTAGGAGGGTTCCCCTTTCTCTGCAACCTCGCCAACGTCTGTTGTTTCCTGACGTGTTAATTTTATCCATTCTGACTGGTGAGAGGTGGTATTTCATTGTGGTTTTGATTTGTATTTCCCTGATGCCGAGTGATGTGGAGCAGTTTTTCATGTGTCTGTTGGCCATCTGGATGGGAAGACATGTTTTTATGTATTTGGCCACTATGGTTGAGGTTGGCAATGATTTAGCAAAATGGGAGTTCCACAGTTTTATGTAGGATGGAAGCTTAAACGCACCAGCAAAATTCTATCTCCAGTCAAGTTAACTCTGTCATGAGCCAGGGTGTCTGATATGTTAATGTTTATTTTGTGTCTTTGACTTATAAACAAATACTTCTATCACTTATCAGAACTTCCTGATCACTTTCTGATCCAAGATTGAAACTTTCCAACCACTCCTCTGAGCCTCCCATAGCCTTGCTCTCTAAGGATGAACAGGCAGGTCCTGAAGTGGCTAAACCCTTGAACAAGTCATCGTTAACTATGAAAAGCCATAAACAGCAACAGCAGGGATCACAACAGTCATGTGTGTTTTGTTCAAGTCATTTTACCTCCCTAAGACCGGTTACTCGTCTACAAAAGGGAATAGAATATAGAGAAAATATACCATATAGGGATTCATAGTGGAAAATTACACTCAATTTAAAATAATACATGAAAACTGTCTATGTAGCACCATAGTACAGAAGGTACTAAATAAATTATAGCTGCTATATTTTCTATAAACAATTTTTACATTTGTTTGCTGATTATGTTTGCGTTTGTCTGTAAATGTACATATTTAAGACTGAAATTATTTTCCCCAAATTGAATGTATACATGAAAGTATCTATAAAAAGAAAAGACTTGATTTTTCCGAATGTTTTATGGTTGGCATTTGGCATTGTTGAAATCTTGGAGTTACAGAAGAAAAATGCATGGAATCATAACTAATTATTCCATCCTCTTAATCAGGTAATTTATTCATTACAAAGGAATTATCCACACTGGAATTACTGGATGGCACAGAATAAAATTGGATTTGGACAATAATTGGAGGCTATAGTTTTTTTAATGAGAAATAACAGGCCTAAATAAGAGATTAATAATCTTCTTAAATTATTACTTCTTTTATAGTCTATGTTCTAATTTCAAACATATAAATATATGCATATATTACATATATATATATCATGCTACTTAACAGTGCAATCATTAAAGGTCTGTGTAGTTTTATAAAAGCTGAAAGGGTCTAACAGACTTTCAAAAAGTATTAGCCTCATCAGAAAGCTAGCATTTAGGAGTCAGTGGAAAGCCTAAGAAGTTGTGAAAGCAAAGAAAGAAAAAAGTGCCTATGCATAAAATATTCAGCAAGATAATAAGGTAATATGACACCGGTGAACTGTAAAAAATATATTTCAGAGTGCATATGGAAGAAAAGAACAAAAAATATTTCAATGGGCTTAAGATTTGTGACTTTATTCTGGGATGAATACAGGAAAAATCAATGAAAAAATTGAACAAAGATACAAAAGAGACACTATGTTTTTCTGAAAACAGAAATGGAGACTAAATATAAAATCATTGCTTCTTATGGATGCCTCTTCTTCCTCTATACTCTAAACCCACTTCACAGGCTAGCCTCTCCCTTCTCTTTTATAATGCACTTTCTGAAATTGAAATAAAACATGCAAACAGAAAAAGGCACAAAGAAGTTTACAATTACTTTTGACACATATATAAATGGACTTGATGGACTTGTATGGTATGCATTCTTTCTCTCTCTCTCTCTTTCTTTAATATTCTAAGTAGGCTCCATTCCCAGCATGGATCCCTTTTGGGTTTCTTTTATAAAATATTATGGTCATGAGATATTTTTCTCCCCTATTGTTACATCTCATGGTAGTTTTTCATTGCTATATATGTATGTAGGGCACAAGTTTGGTATTAAAATAATATTGTTATAAACAGCCTGGAACAACATTTTCTACTCCCTCTCTCTTTTTAAAAATATACCCAGGAGTAGAACTTCTGAGTCGAAGTTTTGTGTGTCTGGGACACCCGGATGGCTCAGTCAGTTAAGCCTCTGCCTTCAACTCAGTTCATGATCCCAGGGTTCTGGGATCTATACCCACATTGGGTTCCTTGCTCAGCAGGGACCCTGTTTTTCCCTCTGCCTGCTTGTGCTCTCTCTCTTTAACAAATAAATAAATAAGTAAATAAATAAAGTCTATTTAAAAAAAAAAGAAGCAGTTTTGTGGATCTTTACCTTTAGATTTCCAAACTGGTTGTGCCAATTTACCCTACTATATGCACCGCTTGGATATTCCCATGGGTCCACAATCCCATCAGTATTTAGGATTATCATGTTTGTTTGTTTATTTTAATTTTAGCCATTTTTATATCTAATGACATCTCATTAGGTTCCTTCTTTATTGAAGTATAATTTTACATGCTATAAAATACACAGATAGTAAGTACTAGGTTTGATGGGTTTTGCCATATCTATCACCCCAAAATTATTCTTTCTTTTTCTATCCAATTCCACATTTCTCCCTAAACTATTACTGTTCTAATTTCTATCACTATTGTCCTCTTCTTGGACTTCAAATAAATGAAATGTTATAGCACAGAATTATTTGCGTATGACTTCTTTTGTTCAAAATTGTGTGGTTTTTTAAAAGGTTTTATTTTTATTTATTTATTTAGAAAGAGAGAGAGACAGCACAAGCAGGGAGAGGTGGAGAGGGAGAGGGAGAGAGGATTTCAAGCAGACTCCATGCTGAGTGCAGAGCTCAATGCCAGGCTCGAACTCACAACCCTGAGATCATGACCTGAGCTGAAATCAAGATTCAGGTCCTTAAATGACTGATCCACCCAGGTGTCCCCAAAATTGTGTGTTTAACACTGGATTTATGGGTGCCTGGGTGGTTTAGTTGGTTAAGCAACTGTCTTTAGCTCAGGTCATGATCCCAGAGTCTCGGGATCGAGTCCCGCATCGGGCTCCCAGCTCCACGGGGAATCTGCTTCTCCCTCTGACCTTCTCCCCTCTCATGCCCTCTCTTACTCTCTCTCTCTCTGAAATAGATAAATAAAATCTTTAAAAAAAACCAACTAACACTGGATTTATAAGATTCATCATGACATGGCATGTATCAGTACTATTCATTTCCTTTTTATTGTCAAGAAGTATTCCCCTGTAGGAGTATACCACAAGTTGTTTATGCTATTCTCCTGTTGATGAGCATCCAAGTTGTCTTAAATCAAGGAATATTTTGATGATGCTGTGAAAAACATTTTTATAAATCTTTTTGTGGACATATGTTTTTTTACTGATCTTGTGTAAATACTTAAAATGGAATTCCTGGAGGGTGGGATAAAATGTATGTTCAACTTTATAAGAAACTGCAAAACAGTGATTCAAAGTATTTGTTCAGTTTTACATTCTCACCAGCATTTATGAAAGTTATAATTGCTAGGGCTCCTGGGTGGCTCAGCCGTTAAGCGTCTGCCTTCAGTTCAGGTCATGATCCCAGGGTCCTGGGATCGAGCCCTGTGTCAGGCTCCCTGCTCAGTGGGGAACATGCTTCTCCCTCTCCCACTCCCTCTGCTTATGTTCCCTCTCTCCCTGTCTCTATCAAATAAATAAATAGGATCTTAAAAAAAGAAAAAGATAAGAAAGAAAGAATGAAAAAAAAAAAGTTACAGTTGCTCCACACCCTTGCCAACAATTATCACTGTCACTCTTAACCATTTTCCATCCTAGTGGGTGTAAAATTGTATATAACCATTCTTTTCTTAATTTATTTTATTGTATGACAGTTGGTATATCATTTGGTTTTCATTAATATTTCTCTGATGATTAGTACAGAGCTTTTTTTTTTTTACATATTTGTGCTTATGGGTCATTCTTTCTTTAAAAAGCTTATTACTTATTTAACAGATCACCACCTTTGTCTCCCTCCCTCCTTATAACTGGGATTTCATCTTATTTTCATGCTGAGTAATGGAACAATGACAAAACTAATCAGAATGAGGTACTTCAAAAAGAGAAGCTAACACAGCTCATTTTCTTTTAACAGGCAAAATATAAATATATGCATTCTAGAATGTGCAAAGGTTTAGTTACTAAAAACTTCAAATGGGATCTTGAAGGATGTAGGCAAATCCAGGGTGCAGTAGAGATGAGCTGAGATACTGTGTACCTAGTGAAGGGCTCTTGGAGCTGCATTTCTTGGCCACTTGCTGAATCCCAACATGGGGGAAGATGTTAGCTAATGCCATGTGGAGATGCAATAAAGTGCTAAGTTGACTTAGGGGCCCAGGCTGTGCACAGCAACCAAAAGGCAGAAAAATGCTAAACATTGCTGATAGCATCCACCCCAGGAAGTACTTTACTTTCCAGGAGCTCTAAACTGGCATCATTCTCAGGGCCCACATGGCTGATATCCTTCATGTTCCATTTGGCACAGCAAGTGACAGTGTCTCCCCACCTATGATGGTGATCCAGCCCCTGGAAGTGGCTTTCACTGCCTCATTAATGAGGGCTTTGGTTCCCTGGGCAAAAGATTCTCAACCAAATTCATCCACAGCTCCATTCCACATAATCTTCTTTGTCCAAGCAACTGTTTCAGGTACTTCTTGCTCCTCTCAGAACCATAGTCCAAGCCCATCGATCCTGCAGGTATGCAGAAGGCACAGTGGCTTAACCAGTCTTGGCATTCTCATCAAACTTGTCAGTAGTGACAAAATCCACAGGTAAGGTAATCTTCACACCATTCTTCTTTGACAATCTTGGCTCAGTCTTCTTCAAGCAGAGAAGTGCCAATCTCCATGTTCTTGAGCACCTTAAGGAAAGTAAAAGCCACTCCACCACAAATAATCATCTCACTGACCTTGTCCAGCACATTATCAATCAGCTGGATCTTGTCTGCAACTTTAGCTCTGCCCAGAATGTCCAGGAAGGGTTGCTCTGAACTCTCCAAGACCTTGGCAAAGTAGTCCAACTCCTTCATTAAGAAACCTCCAAAGCTGTGGGCTTGGTGAGAAGTGCCCAAAGCATCATTGCCATAGACATCCTCTAGCTTGGAAAGTGAAGCTTGGAAGGCTTCTGTTTTGGCTGGCTCAGATTCAACCCTCTTCTCAGGAGTATCTCTTTCCTTTCCTTCTTCCTCCACATGAAAGCAAAGCTCTCCAGCAGGATGGAAGACCCAGAATCTGGGTCAGCACAAGCTTTCTCCACTTCCACGTCCACACAGTCCTTGAAGAATGAACATCTTTGCTCAGCAGATATTTGAGTTCTATAGCAACTGGCTCCAAAGTGATCTTCTCTGGCATGGGGACACCATCAGGGCAGCCCAGATGGCTCATAAGAACAATTGACTTGGCTCCACTGTCCAAGCAGATTTGATGCTTGGGATGGCAGCCTTGATTATCTGGTTGCTTGCCATCTGGTTGTTCTCACAGGACTGTTGACGTCCACTCTCATGTTGACCTGCTTCCCCTTCATGTCCAGTTTGTCCAGAGACAAACTATTAGAAAGCAACATCTTGGAATACAGCAGTGGTGAGGCTGAGATCTTAAACAACAAAATTATTAGTCATATCTCCTTTTACAAAGTATCTTTTCAAAAAAGTTTTGCCCTTTTTATTGGGTTATTTGTCTTTACAAGACTGATTTGTGGAGTTCTTTCTATATTCTAGATAAAAGCCTTTTGTCAGACTTATACATTTTGTAAGTATTTGGTTTAGTCTGTGGCTTGCTTATTCATTTCCTTAGTTATTTCTCTTGATTGAAGTTTTCTTTTTAATATTGATGAAGTGCAAATTATCAATTTTTATAATGACTGGTGCTTTTTAAATTTTGTTCAATAAATCTTTGCCTACTCAAGGTGACAAAGACAATTTCCTATGTTTTCTTGTAGAAGATTTAAGGTGGTAGACTTTATATTTAGACTGTTGCTATATCTTGAAGTAACTAAATTTTAGTGTATGGTGTGACATAGAATCGATCCAGCATTATCTGTTTAAAAAGACTTCATTTCTTCTGAATGGATTTAATTTAGTAACTTGGCTGAAAATAAGTTGACTCTCTAGATAATTTACATCTGTATCTATATCTAAATCTAAACTCTGTATTTGGTTCTACTGATATATTTGTTATTCCTTATACCAATACTGCAGTCTTAATTAATGTAGCTTTACAATGGTCATTAAAAAAAAGGAATGCATAATTTTTTCCATTTTGTTTATTATAAAAATTCCCTTGCAATTCCATTTTAATTTTAGAACAGTTCATAAATTTCCTCAAAAAAATCCTTCTGGGATTTTGACTGGGATTGAAATGAATCTGTAGACCTCTGGATGCTTTTAAGATTTTCTATTTAACTTTTGTTTTCAATAATTTATGACACACCACAGTATATATTTTTCTTTGTATCTATGCTGCCTGGATTTTAGAAATTTTTTTCAATCTTGGCCTTAAATTCACTAATTAGTTTTTTAAAATTCTCAGTCACAGCCTTTACAAATATTGTTTTTGTCTAAGTAACTCTCCTCCAATTCTAAGAATCCAATTACATATTTGCTAAATGTTTATATTATACTCTAATTGTCTGTTATGTTCTCAGGGTCTCCACATTTCTGGAGCTTCTTGCTTCAGTTTGGAAATTTTCCTTTGGCCTATCATCTAACTCACTTATTCTTTCTTCTGCTACATATAATTTGATGCCTAAACTCAACAACTCAGTTTAATAAGATCTAAACTACTGAAATCTGAACTTCAATTATTTTAAGTTCTAGAATTTCCAAATTTCAAACTTTCCTGTTTGCTGTTAAACTTTTCCATCTTATCACTTAATTTCTGTTTATATTAATTAACTTAAAAGTTATATATTTTTATCTAAAAGTTATGTACTTTTTAATATGTGGTTACTCTCTTGATAAGTCTCATTTGTCGGCTTTTTCTCTTGTGTTGGCCAATTCTTAACTTTTTGTGCCTGATTACTTTGTATTGCTTAACAACATTATATATCATTAAGTAGCAAATTTATATCAATCAGTTGAAGCTTTACCTAATGTTATCCTTTTCCAGAGAGGAATTATTTCTGTTATTGTTGAGCAGCTGGTGTGCATCACCATAATCCAGTCAGTAATTGAGGTGATTTTAAAGTGGGCATCAGTTATGAGAACTGGGCTAGTTCCTATGCATATAAAATATAACAACCTTAGATATCAACTGAAAACTCAAGTATTTATAAGAACCCTTAACTCCACATTTTTCCCAGCTACATGAAAATGTCAATGTTTTGCTCAGTGTCTTACCCTCTCAACAATGAGGTCTTTATTTGGCACTTATCATTATTTTTAATGGGAAAAATAGCTCCAGACACTGAAATAATCTTCCTTGGTGTTCCTCATTTCCTGGTTCTTGGTTTTTTCAGTTCTGCATTGGTAGTTTTTATCCATTGGTAGTTTTTTTGTGTGTCCTAAAATAGATATTTAAAAACATATTTTCCTAGCTTATTTAGTTGTTCTCAGCAAAAAGGCTGTTCTTAAGTGTCCTAGTTAGTCATTGCTAGAAAAAGAATTTCTTTATCATCTCTCTTTAAAAGTAGACTTTTTACAAGTTACTGAACCAGCTTTAAAAATATATATTAAAATATCATTCTCTCTGATAAATTTAGAAGAGGCAAGTTTTTCTTTATTTAGATTCAGTTAATTTACATCTGGAATCTTTAGTTGGGATATGCCAATTTTTATTGGTAATTATGGACATTCCTTGATGATAAGGAACATGTGACTCATAAGTGTAACTTATTGAAAATAAAAGAAGATGCTAGGATTAGTTTATGCTTGGGTCTACCCCTGAAATGTATATGCACAAAGTATCCCAAACCAGCATAGCAAAGGCCAAAAAAACTGGACTGAAATTTAAACCACTACCCATAAAAGATCAGTCTTAGAGTTTGAACATAACTGGACTGATTCCCTACTAAGACAAAACCATCCACACCCCCAGGAGGACTAAAATAGCAAACAGAATCTATAGGTCATAACATCAACAATGATCAGCATAAAACCTAAAATTAATTGACATGGAAAGACCTAAGAAATGTGACTGACTGACTTCAAGAAAGAGCAGGGACGCCTGGGTGGCTCGGTTGGTTAAGCGGCTGCCTTCGGCTCAGGTCATGATCCCAGCGTCCTGGGATCGAGTCCCACATCGGGCTCCTTGCTGGGCAGGGAGCCTGCTTCTCTCTCTGCCTCTGCCTGCCACTCTGTCTGCCTGTGCTCACTCCCTCTCTCTCTCTCTCTCTGACAAATAAATAAATAAAATCTTTAAAAAAAAAAAAAAAGAAAGAGCATAAGTGTGTGCAAGCAGAGGGGAGGATGGGAAAGGAGGGGCAGAGAGAAATGGGAAGAGAGAATCTTAAGCAGATTCTGTGCCCAGTGTGGAGCCTGGTGCAGGGCTTGATCTCACAACCTTGAGATTATGTCCTGAGCTGAAATCAAGAGTTTTGGCTCAGGACAACTGAGCTATCTAGATACCCCAAAATGTAACCCATTTTAAGAAAAAAGACAACAAATACTAAGCCCAAGATGACCCAGAATTTGGGATTATCATGACAAGGACTTAACAGTAACTATTGTGGGATGCCTGGGTGGCTCAGGCCATGATCCCAGGGGCCTAGGATCAAGTCCCACATTGGGCTCCCTGCTCAGTGGAGAGCCTGCTTCTCCTCCCCCCTGCCCCCGCCTGTCTCTTCCCCTGCCTGTGCTCAATCTTTCTTGATCTCTGACAAATAAGTTAAAAAAAAACAAAACACCAGTAACTATTGTAACTAATATTATGTGTTATAACTTTTTATAACAAATACATATGGGATGAATACAGAGACAGAAAATATTAGTACTGAAATAAAAATATAAAAATAACTAAATGAAGTTTTAAAACTGGAAAGTACAATATCTTAAATAAAAGGTTCACTCGATGGGCTCAATAACAGGATATATGTAACAGAGGAGGGTGTCTGTGAACTCAAAGAAAGATTAATAAAAACTACTCAAACTCAAGAAAACAGAAAAGTCTGATTCAGAAATTAAACAAGACTTAGGCATAAAGGAAACAATGGTAAAATATCTAAAGTAAGTGTTGGATTCCCAGAAGGAGAGGATAAGAGATTCGGCACAAAAGGATTAAAAAAAATTTTTAAATGTCCTAAATTTGATGAGAAACATGAATCTAGAAGCTCAGTAAATTTGAAACAGGATAAATTCTAAGAAAATCATGCATAGGTACCCAATAGTCAAACTGCAAAATCCAAAGATATTTCAAACAAAACTAAACACATTACATGGAGAGGGATAACAAAATTTACCAAGCAGAGTTAATATAATGACATTGGTAAAGTACTGGCAAGAAAAACAAGAAAAGAATGACTTTCAACCCTGATTATATATCCAACAAAAATATCTTTTAAGAATAAAAGATAAATAAGAGAATCAAGGAATCAATCATAATCAAGGAACAATGAAGACAACTTATTACCAGCCAATCAATCTAACCTACAAGAAAGAAATTAAGAAAGTTCTTCAGGATGAAGGAAAATGACACTGGAGGGAAAACTGAATCTTTAGTAATGAATGAAGAGATTGGGAATATTTTAATAAAATGCATTATAAAAATCTAACTGACTGATTTTGATAGCTAGATGCAAATATCAAAGCTTTAATTAGATGTTTGCCCCTGATTATTGAAATGAGTCAATTATTGAGATGAGATGAGTCAAATGTGTCAACCGAATGCTTCCATTTAGACCAGTTGCCAGGTCTTATTGGCTACTAAAAGCTCAAGGGTGAGACCTGCTCAAGAAATTCCCTCATACAAGGGGATCTGCTTCATCCACCTTGTGCCTCTTTTCCAGGGGCCACCCACATTCAATAACTGGTCTATGTTGGGGTGTTAAAGCTCATTTACCTTTTCTCAGTTTGGGACAAACTGAGAAACAAACCTGAAAGGTCATTTCACTCCTTCAACTCTCCATTAAATCAGCTGACAGCCTTTGTTCTAACCACACCATAGTACAAACTCATCCCTCTGCCTGATCTCATTTCGTCACTCCCTTGTACATGTGGTTCCAAAGGGCTCTTTGCAGCAAACTTAGTGCATGCAAATCCTTGTTTCCAGGCTGTTTCCTGGGTAACCTGACCTAAAAAGAGTTTAACATATACAGAACCCTTGGAAAGCTGAATCCGTTGAAAAAAAACTGTGAAAGATGAGGGGGCGAGGAAAGAACAAACATCACAGTAATTTTCACTTGAAGATAATTATTTAGATTGTTTTTCTCAGTATGATTGGCTAAATAAAACACATTCATGGAACCCCGTTGAAAGGGAAATGATAGTGTTGAAACTTGCTTTCTATCTAAACTCCATCAACTCTAAGATCTTGTATGGGTTCAATCTACCACCGGTCTGCAATGCCAAAGATAAAATAAACAGAACACAATTAGAAAATGAAAAAAATGAGAAAATGCTCTCTTACGCCTTCAAGTGTGTAGCAAAATAGATGCTGAGTTATCATAGGGAGTCACAGCTATTCACTGGCTTTCAGGCAAATAGATCAAATCTTCTTTTAAAGGCAATGACAGATTCATGTTAAAAAAAAAAACCCCTCAGATTCTTTCTTAGGTCAAGCACATTAAAAAAAAAATCACATAAACACTCTCAATCACTCTAAAACATTGAGGATTAAAGGTGTTTGGGTTGAGCTTTTTTGCTTATCTTATTTCTACTGTTTGAAAAAAAATTCCAGTCACTTTTTAAAAAGATTTTATTTATTTGAGAGAGAGTGTAAAAGCAGGGGTGGGGGTGTGGAAGTAGGGGGAGAAGGGAAACAGATACCCCACTGAGCAGGGAGCCTGATTTGGGGCTCAATCCCAGGACCCTGAGATCATGACCTGAGCACTGAAGGCAGGCACTCCAATTCCAGTCATTCTTAATAATGACTGGATACTAGCATACTCTTGAGAGTGTGCTATTGTATATAGTATCTCATTTACATTTTTGTTACTATCCACACAGTATTTATTGTACAACTATTGAAAAATACAGTGGCACCCAGGTGGATCAATTGGTTAAGTGTCCAACTCTTGATTTTAGCTCAGGTCATGATCTCAGGGTGGTGAGAGCAAGCCCTGGGTAGGGCTCCACATTGGGCATGGAGTCTGCTTAAGATTCTCTCTTACCCTCCGTCCATTTCCACCCATCCCCATATCTCTCTCTTAAAAAAAAAAAAGAAGAGAGAGAGAGAGAGAACAAAAAACAAAAAGGAAACAAAAACAGAGAAGCAGAAATTGGATAAGAGATTATAGGTCATCCTAAATGACCTATATAAGACAGATATTGCAGGAGTTATGGTTTTTGTTGCCTTCCTAGCAGTCCTTCCTCCCAAGGAATATACTATTTTCCTCCAGGAACCTCCAAGCCCTCCCTCCCCAAATGCAATATAAGTGTGGTTATAACTTGCCCTATTCTTTACTTTAAAAAAAGTAAGGTGCTCATCTCAGGCCTAAATAATCAAATCCCAAGACAGTTGGTTCAGGGATAGTTCATGCATCAAGACAGGACAATGAATGCTGAGGTACTAGAGGCAGCAATTAAGAAAGATATTTTTTTTCCTACCTGGGAATGCTAAACTGGTAGGAAATGTTTTCATATAAGGCCATGTTGACCACCACATGTGGTGGTCCTTCCTGAAACTAAAGCTAACACAAACAAAAGCAAAATAAAGTTAAAACTTAAAGCTCACAACATCTAAGCCTTTGAATTCAGTTGTACCTGAATCTCTCTTGAACTTTTCTGCTTGTGTAAGTTAATATAGTTCCTTTTTTCTTAAGCATACTTGAATCTTGTTTACAACTTAAAGAGCTTCAATAATATATAACTGTCCATGCTGCTAATTATTTTCTCCTGGCTATATTTAAATAGATGTACACAGTTTAGTAGATAATAGGAAGACAACAAAATTGGGAAATATCTCATTTTCTATATATAAAACAATCGAGCATGGCAGGCAAGGTAAATGCTATTAATCATACTTTATAGACAAACCAAGGAACAAAGGACAAAGTCAAATTTTGAACTGGAACCCATATCTTGTTAACATTTGGGTTTTTTTTTAGAGATTTTATTTGCTTATTTGAGAGAAAGAGTGAGAGAGCAGGAGCAGGGGGAGGGGCAGAGGGAGAAGCAGACTTCCTGTTGAGCAGGGAGCCCCATATGGGGCTCCATTCCAGGACCCCAGGATCATGACCTGAGCCGAAGGCAGATACTTAATTGGCTGAGCCACTAAGGCATCCCCAACATTTGGTACTTTATGTATTCATTTATGTATACATTATATATATATATATATATATATGTACACACACATACATATATGTATCATGACATTGTCCTTCAACTCTCTCATCATCTTAATAATTTATTTCCTGGATATTAATAAAAATTAATTACCAGGTAAGAGTAAAAGTGAGGAAGAAATTTTGAGTTTATAAAGACTTTATAAATCCTCAAAATTAGAAATGTAGAAAATAATCATGTTGAAAAGAGAACCAGGACCTGTGATAGTGTAGAGAAAGGTATGAAAGCATCCCTTCTTTCATGCAACATATGTGTGTCTCATATCTTCTTGGTACCAGGGCCTGTGTCAGAACACTGGGGACTCACTGTGATCAGGCCCTAACCCCGCCCTGTCCTCATGGAAAGAGACAGAACAAATCCAGGTGTGCACACATGTGATATGAAAATTCCAACTCTGGCATGTACATTGTAGGGGAGATATTTTGGTGCTGAGTTCATAATGAGACAATTCGATGTAATGAGGAGAACTAAGAAATGCTTAAACTAAGTCCTGAGGATTATCCAGCTTAAAAGGGAGGGGAAAATGGTCCAAATTGAGGCAACATCATATGCAAAGATCCTGGGAAGGTGGGAGGGTGTATGAAGAATACATAAGAACATGAGATGCTCTGCAGGTCTCACCTAGTTAGAACAAATGGTACTATGGCTAAAGGTATGGCTGGCTTTGGGTTTGTGTTGTTTGTTTTTGTTTTTTTCAAAACTGAGAGATTTTTAAGATTAGGTGTGTTATTTGTTTAAAATGGACTTACTCCATTCTCTCCCAACACATAAGCAGACGAAGATTTTTTTCCACGCAAATTAGCCTTCCATTGTTTTAAAAAACACACACTCATGGAGAAAGAGATTGTTGCAGAAGAATATAAATGAATTAACATTCTTTTTCTTTGCAATATGTAATCTAATTTTTTCTTGCTTCAATTTAAGCTATTTTAAGATACCTTTTCTGTGCTGATCTTTTCTAGATTTATACAATTTAGAAGTGAAAGAGATCTTAAAAATACTGTAAAATAATCCTTCACTCTTAAGGATGGAGAAACTAACCCCTCTCCCCCAATATGGTTTGTAAAAGGGCACCCAGGGAGAATAGCACAGGTGATTAGTTATTTCTCAAAAAACAATTTTTTGCCAAACTAAATCCCAATTTCTATATCCAACCATTATCTTGTCAATCTTTTAATCCTTTCATTGACTCTCCACTTTTCCTGTATCTGTTAAGCTGTAAAGCTCAAAATGTGTCACACAGTACCTAATGACAGTGTACTGAAATAAAACACAGTAGGTTAGATTCCTGCAGTTTTTCACATTATATGCCTAAAATATTTGTACCTGAATGTAGAGTGTTTATGATATCACTAACTGAATAACTGTATAAATTTTATATAGATATGTAAAATGTTCTGTCATAATCCAAATATAATTGATTCTGTATATTAAGAAGTATGTTTTTTTCAAATAATCTATTTTTTAATAGGAAAAAGTGTCCAGTTCTTTTGAGAAGAGATCATAGATAAGATAACAAAGAATTTGGAGCTACAAAGTAAAAACCATCTGTTATTAAAGTAATTATTGAAATATTTCCTTGACATGTTAAATATTTCAAAATAAGTTGCCTAATAATTAATAGATTTATCGAGAGCCTCAGAATTCACATTGATTGTAAATCTATTCAACCATTTTCTCTCTCTCTCTCTCTCTCTCTAAGATTTATTTATTTATTTTAGAGAGTTGGGGGGCAGGGACAGAGGGAGAGGGAGAGACTTCCAAGCATACTCTGGAGTGAGTGTGGAGCCAGAGGTGGGACTTGACCCCATTAACCCTAAGATAACGACCTGAGCGGAAACCAAGAATTCGGCTTTTTTTTTTTTTTTAAGATTTTTTTCATTTATTTGACAGACAGAGATCACAAGTAGGCAGAGAGGCAGGCAGAGAGAGTGGGGGAAGCAGGCTCCCCGCTGATCAGAGAGCCCAATGTGGGGCTCGATCCCAGGACCCTGGGATCATGACCTGAGCCGAAGGCAGAGGCTTTAACCCACTGAGCCACTCAGGCGCCCCAAGAATTCGGCTTTTAAATCCTTTTCAAAATCCAAGTTCTCTTACTTTTAAATCCTTTTCAAAATCAATTTTAAGGTTTAAATCTGCCTTGATTTTTATCTATCATCTTTCCTTTATTTTCTTTTTTTGATAATGAAATGGATGAAAAATTCTGAGCAATTACAAATGGAACCATCCTCCATCTACCATGAAATAATTATGTCTAAAAAATAATGGTTTTGAATAAAGTGTCACATAAGAGATAAAGTAATGTAAAAAGCAAGCAGTTGCTTCTTCATTATTGTACAATTAATACATTAGTTAACTGTATTAATATATTTAATATAAGCATTTAATAAAAACTAAAGAGTATATAAAAATATATAATGAAAAGCAATCATCCTCCCAGTTCCACTATTTATATCATTATTTTTATTTTTATTCTGTCATAAATTTGGACAATATTTTTACAGCTCATATTCTTGTGCCGTCACCCCCCATCGATATGATGGTTCTGTCAAGGTAAGCCCTTTTATTTCATCTTCTCCCACTATTCACCTTCTACATTTTCCCACGTATCTGTTTGCATATTTCTAAGGTTAAAACTAACATTACATTCTATATTCATAATCTTTACCTGAGCTTTTGCATGATTTATTAATAAAGTTGAAAGCCAAGAAGCTGTATCAACATTAACATGAATGTCTTAAGTTCATTTAAGGATTTACCAGATAGAGAACTTTCTATTTTAGTGATCCAATATTATGATCCTCAAGCAGCTCTGAGGACAATAATCCTAGGTAAACAGAATAGCCTTTCTTACACTTCTTTACTTCAAACCGTTCCATGTATCACTTTGCTACATATTGACTTGGATCACAATTTTCCCACACAAAATTTGATTTTGCCTGGCCACTGTAATTGCCTTTCCTTTTTCTTTTTGACCAACACTTACAAGCTTTGATCCAATTTATCTATCTATCTATCTATCTATCTCTATCTATCTATGGACAAAAATATCATATATTATATAAGGTCTTTTCCTCCAAATATATAAATTCCAAAGTGCTATAATCTGCTCTAATTTAAGATGAGAGTCACCTGGTCAAACACTACTAACCTAGAACTTCTCAGCTCTCCTAGGTTACATCTATATGTTCTGTATCTCATGAGCTTAGCTCCATTTTCTTCCTCATTTTGCTAGTGTGTTTCAAGAAAATCCTATGATATGGAAATGGTTTAAGTGTTATGAGTCTTGAATATTTTAAATGTTCCCAACTGACTGATATTTTGGGTTGGTATTCTATATTCTATGTAAATATCTTTCTCAGAATTTTAAAGGCATTGCTTCATTAACTTTTATCATTCCATGTTCTAATACCTGTCTGCTTTTCTTTACTTTGTACATATCTTATCTTGTCTTTTGGTATTTTTAACTTAATAATTTTAGGATCTTCTTATCATTAGTGGCATCACATATAATTTGGTATAGCTCTTTCCACATTCCTCATGAACACTTTCATTTTAAAAACATAACTCAGTTACTCTCTGGAAGATTATCTTGTGCAATTTCTTTGATGATTTTATCTTCTTTGTTTTCTTAACTCTCCCTCTAGGGCCATAATTCAGATAATCATTGTCCTATAATATTTTCCTGTTAACTTCCAAGTAAGGTACCAACACTCAAATCCTTGTCTCAAGTTCTGATTCTGGAGGAAACCAAATCAAGACATCATGTAACACAAAAGCAGACTTTATATATTAAAGTACATTAAAATAGTAAATAAAAGTGAGACTTGGGGCAAGTGAGAATGAAGTAATATATTCATATGTTGAAGTAATGATTTCATTTCATTTTTCACCTGAAACTGTACAGATTCTTCCACTTTTCTGAAGACAATGATCAGAAATCAAACGAAGATGAAAACAAACTGTAACTACTTTTTTAAATAAAAAAATAACCTTATTTTTCACAAACTTAAGAAGTTTTGGGTTCTGGGTGAAGGTAGAGGACTCCAAGTATTACAGAATTACTATTCTCTAATGCACATGCAAAAAAATGAGATACCACCCACTCAAAAACAAAACAAAACAAAAAAATCCCACCAAAACAAAAATACAAGCAAGTAAAAAGTGATAACCTAACAGAATATGCTTGAAAAACTTGTGAACAAGGAAATTAAAAAGAAAATCACACACAGAAGAGTCTTTAACAGATAATATTGGTGATGGGTGATAAGCCACTTGATTCCTAACACTGTTCTCATGCTTTAGCCCCTTTACTAATGAGTTAACAAAAATACCATGACTACTCACTGTAGATGCTTTCCAAAATCTGGAATGAAGCAACTGAATAGTTATCCATTTTTTTTTAATATTTTATTTATTTTTCTGAGAGAGAGAGTGAGAGCATGAGAGGGGAGAAGGTCAGAGGGAGAAGCAGACTCCCCATGTAGCTGGGAGCCTGATGCGGGACTCGATCCCGGGACTCCGGGACCATGACCCGAGCCGAAGGCAGTCGCTTAACCAACTGAGCCACCCGGGCGCCCCAATAGTTATCCATTTTATCTGTTCTTTTTGTACTGAAGAGTAATGGAATCTAAAGGTGAACATAAGGAAGATAACAAAGGGTGTAACTCAATAAACTAAAGGCACCAGGGTTACATATCAGATGAGAAGAGATTCCATAGCCCAAGGGTAGTCCCTCCATAAGAAAAATAACCAATTAGAGAGATGGAAATCTGCTTCAAGACTTCAACCAAAATCTCTACTGAGCTCACCTTCACACCCCCCTATCCTATCATTTCTTCTCAATCTGCAGGAACATGGTTAAGGTACACAACCCTCATCTCTAGCTTGGAGGGGAAGACAAACTAGATATTAGAGAAGAGGAGTCAAGATCTATCCACTCATAACTAAGAGGAAAAGATTTTACAGGCAGAATATCCAAACTATAATCATGATGAAAGAAACATGGCAGTAATGCAAATATACTTCAAAGGAGAGAAAGCATGAAGGGAAGAAAAAAGAAGGGAGAGAAGGTAGGAGGGATGGAGAAATAAAAAAGTAGGACATAACAGGAACGCAAGTAATCAGATTCAGAAAAAATTAAAATCTTAAAGAATTGAATGAAATTCCTCATAACTGCTTCACAAAAGAGGATAAATAAGTCATAACATGAAATTTAAAATAACATAAACAACAGTAAAATAAATGACACTATGAGATGAAAGTCATATTGCAGACCCCCGAAACAAACATTGAAGGGCAAAATGGTGTCATCATTACAGAGCTAAACAATAAATTAAAAAATAAGAAGGAGCCAAACAGAAGTCACACTAAGAACTGAGTTATTGATATAATAGGAACACTTAAGATAAGCAAAGTGAGGGGCATCTGGGTGGCTCAGTGGATTAAAGCCTCTGCCTTCGGCTCCGGTCATGATCTCAGGGTCCTGGGATCAAGCCCCACATCAGGCTCTCTGCACAGCAGGGAGCCTGCTTCCCTTCCTCTCTCTCTGCCTGCCTCTCTGCCCACTTGTGATCTCTGTCTGTCAAATAAATAAATAAATAAATAAATAAATAAATAAATCTTAAAAAAAAAAAGGCAAAGTGAATACAAATGAAAAAGTCGAAAGGATTTACATTATTGTGACATTATTTGATAGGAAACTAAAGAAGCCAACAAACGAGATGGAATTACGTGGGATTCTTTTTTCTTAAAATGAAGAAAAACTACAAATTTAATAACCTGTCATGTTTCAGAGGAAGTCAATGCAGATACTTCATGCTTAGAAATAGCCTAGTTAGTATCTCAAGTATTAAAAAAAAAAAAGAATTAAGCACCCAGAAAGGAAAACAAACTAACCTATAATGTAGAGACACCAGGATGGCTGGCTATGGACCCTTCTGTGGCAGGATTTGTGATACCCAAAGATGAGAAAGCAACAGCTGAAAATGTCTGAGTGAAAGTCAATATAAACCAAGAATATTATCTACCCTGTAAATGCTATTCAATTATTTGAAACAGAAACAAAAACAGTTCTGAGTAGAAAGGAGAACTGTGAGTGTATCTGTCTTTACTGTTCATGATAGGGAAATACGAAATAAATAATAGAATACAATTACTAACGCCTTTTTTTTTTTTACTTTATTTAACCTTTTTTTAACCATATAATGTAACCCCACCACCCTCACCCACCCCCTCTTCCCCCAACCCCCCTTCAGTTTGTTTTATGACATTAAGAGTCTCTTTTGGTTTTTCTCCCTCCCGATCCCATCTTCTTTCATTTTTACTTTTCCTACCACCTTAACTCCCACCCCCGTTGCATCTCCACTTCCTCATATCAGGGAGATCATGTGGTAGTTGTCTTTCTCCAGTTGACTTATTTCGCTAAGCATAATACGCTCTAGTTCCATCCATGTCGTTGCAAATGGTAAGATTTCATTTCTTTTGATGGCTGCATAGTATTCCATCGTATATATATACCACATCTTCTTTATCCATTCATCTGTTGATGGATATCTAGGTTCTTTCCATAACTTGGCTATTGTGGACATTGCTGCTATAAACATTCGGGTACACGTGCCCCTTTGGATCACTACGTTTGTATCTTTAGGGTAAATACCCAGTAGTGCAATTGCTGGGTCATAAATTAGCTCTATTTTCAATTTTTTGAGGAACTCCATGCTGTTTTCCAGAGTGGTTGCACCAGCTTGCATTCCCACCAACAGTGTAGGAGGGTTCCCCTTTCACCACATCCTCGCCAGCATCAGTCATTTCCTGACTTGTTCATTTTAGCCATTCTGACTGGTGTGAGGTGGTATCTCATTGTGGTTTTGATTTATATTTCCCTGATGCCCAGTGATATGGAGCACTTTTTCATGTATCTGTTGGCCATCTGGATGTCTTCTTTGCAGAATGTCTGTTCATGTCCTCTGCCCATTTCTTGATTGGATTATTTGTTGTTTGGGTGTTGAGTTTGCTAAGCTCTTTATAGATTTTGGATACTAGCCCTTTATCTGATATGTCGTTTGCAAATATCTTCTCCCATTCTGTCAGTTGTCTTTTGGTTTTGTTGACTGTTTCCTTTGCTGTGCAAAAGCTTTTGATCTTGATGAAGTCACAATAGTTCATTTTTTCCCTTGCTTCCCTTGCCTTTGGCGTTGTTCCTAGGAAGAAGTTGCTGCGGCTGAGGTCGAAGAGGTTGCTGCCTGTGTTCTCCTCAAGGATTTTGATGGATTCCTTTCTCACGTTGAGGTCCTTCCTCCATTTTGAGTCTATTTTCGTCTGTGGTGTAAGAAAATGGTCCAATTTCATTTTTCTGCATGTGGCTGTCCAATTTTCCCAACACCATTTGTTGAAGAGGCTGTCTTTTTTCCACTGGATATTCTTTCTTGCTTTGTTGAAGATTAGTTGACCATAGAGTTGAGGGTCTATTTCTGGTCTCTCTATTCTGTTCCATTGATCTATGTGTCTGTTTTTGTGCCAGCACCATACTGTCTTGATGATGACAGCTTTGTAGTAGAGCTTGAAGTCTGGAATTGTGATGCCACCAACTTTGGTTTTCTTTTTCAATATTCCTTTGGCTATTCGAGGTCTTTTCTGGTTCCATATAAATTTTAGGATTATTTGTTCCATTTCTTTGAAAAAATTGGATGGGATTTTGATAGGCATTGCATTAAATGTGTAGATAGCTTTAGGTAGCATAGACATTTTCACAATATTTATTCTTCCAATCCATGAGCATGGAACATTTTTCCATTTCTTTGTGTCTTCCTCAATTTCTTTCATGAGTACTTTATAGTTCTCTGAGTATAGATTCTTTGCCTCTTAGTTAGGTTTATTCCTAGGTATCTTATGGTTTTGGGTGTAATTGTAAATGGGATTGACTCCTTAATTTCTCTTTCTTCTGTCTTGTTGTTGGTGTAAAGAAATGCAACTGATTTCTGTGCATTGATTTTATATCCTGACACTTTACTGAATTCCTGTACAAGCTCTAGCAGTTTTGGAGTGGAGCCTTTTGGGTTTTCCACATATAGTATCATATCATCTGCAAAGAGTGATAGTTTGACTTCTTCTTTGCCGATTTGGATGCCTTTAATTTCTTTTTGTTGTCTGATTGCCGAGGCTAGGACTTCTAGTACTATGTTGAATAGCAGTGGTGATAGTGGACATCCCTGCCGTGTTCCTGACCTTAACGGAAAAGCTCTCAGTTTTTCTCCATTGAGAATGATACTTGCAGTGGGTTTTTCATAGATGGCTTTGATAATATTGAGGTATGTGCCTTCTATCCCTACACTTTGAAGAGTTTTGATTAGGAAGGGATGTTGCACTTT
>RCUC01080104.1:0-12632 GCA_003697995.1 Taxidea taxus jeffersonii
TTTTTTGTATGCAATTGCAAAACTGTCTTTTATTTATTTATCTTAAAGATTTTATTTATTTATTTGAAAGACAGAGATCACCAGTAGGCAGAGAGGCAGGCAGGGAGAGAGGAGGAAGCAGGCTCCTTGCTGAGCAGAGAGCCCGATGTGGGGCTTGGTCCCAGGACCCTGAGACCATGACCTGAGCTGAAAGCAGAGGCTTTAACCCACTGAGCCACCCAGGGGCCCCGCAAAATTGTCTTTTAAAGTAGCTGCACCATTTTGTATTCCCACTAGCAATGAATGAGAGCTCCTCTTGCTTCACATCCTTGTCAGCTTTTGACGTTGTCAGTATTCTGGAGTTTGACCATTTCATAAGTGTATTGTAGTATCTCATTGATGTTTTAATTTGCATTTAACTGAAGACATATGATATAGGGCATCTTTTCATGTACTTATTTTACATCAGTATATCTCCTTTGGTAGAATGTCTGTTAAGGTCTTTGACTATTTTTATTTTTTTTATTTTTTAAAAGATTTTATTTATTTATTTGACCCTGAGCCGAAGGCAGAAGCTTGACCCACTGAGCCACCCAGGTGCCCCTCTTTGACTATTTTTAAATCAGGTTGTTTTTCTTATTGTTGACATTTAAGAGATCTTCGTATATTTTGGGTAACAGTCCTTTATCAGATGTGTGTTCTTTCCCCAGTGTGTGGCTTATCTTATTGTTCTCTTGATATTGTCTTTCAGAGAGCAAAGGTCTTTAATTTTGGTACAGTCCAGTTAATCAAGTATTTCTTTCACAGATTATGCCTTTAGTATTGTGTCTAAAAAGCTATCGCCATATCCAAGGCCTTCTAGATTTTCTCCTATGTATTCTCTAAGAGTTTTGTAGTTTATGTTTTGCATTTAGGTCTGTGATCCCTTTTGAGTTAATGTTTATGAATGGTATAAGGTCTGTTTTTTATTCATTTTTTTGCATTTGGATGTCTACTTGTGCCATCTCCATTTGTGGAAAATACTAACTTTTCTCTTTTATGTTGATCCTTTTGGAAGATCCCATTTATTATCCGGAGTAAAATAAAGATGAAATAATGGTAATATAGAGATTCTAAATGCCATGAGAAGTCATGTTTAAAAATAAAGCTTCAGTTAAGCATCCTTTGACTCAGGTCATGATCTCAGGGTCCTGGGATCGAGCCCCACATTGGGCTCCCTGCTCAGTGGGAAACCTGGTTCTCCCTCTCCTTCTGCCCCACCCACATCACTTGTTCACTCTCTCTCTCTCTCAAATAAATAAATAAAATCTTAAAAATAAATAAAAATAGGGGCACCTAGGTGGCTCAGTGGGTTAAGCCTCTGCCTTTGGCTCAGGTCATGATCTCAGGGTCCTGGGATCGAGCCCCACATTGGGTTCTCTGCTCATCAGGGAGCCTGCTTCCCCCACCCCCTCTGCCTGCCTCTCTGCCTACTTGTGATCTCTCTCTCTCTGTCAAAGAAATAATAAAATAAAAAAATCTTAAAAAAAATAAAAATAGAGCCTTTTCTCTAAACTACACAATATAGATGACTTAAAATATTTTAATTTATTAATGTATTATTTTTATTGAACTATAGTTGGTATATAATATTAGTTTCCTATGTACAACATAGTGATTCAGCATTTGTATACATTACAAAATGATCATTATGTATCTAGTTACTGTCTAGTATATATCTAGTTACTGTCACTGACAAAGTTATCATATTATTGACTAATATTTCCTGTGCTATACTTTATATATTTGTGACTTATTCATTTTATAACCAGAAGTTTGTACCTCTTAATTCCCTTTGTGTATTTTGCCCATCCCCCTTCTCCTCTCCCCTCTGGCAATCACCAGTTTATGAGTTTGTTTCTATTTTGTGTTTTAGAGTCTACATATAAGTGAAATCATATGGTATTTGTTTTTCTCTGTCTGATATTTCACTTAGCATAATACCCTCTAGGTTCATCCATATTGTCACAAGTGGCGAGATTTCGTTCTTTTTTTTAAATGGCCGAGTTATATTTCATAATGTGGATTTATGTTACATATTTAAATACATTTATGTTTTATACATATGAATAATCTTTATGTGCAACACACCAAACCACATCATCTTTATTTATTCAGTAATGATGGATACTTAGATTGCTTCCATATCTTGAGTGTTGTAAATAATGCTGCAGTGAACATAGAGATGCAAATATCTTTACATGTTAGTGGTTTTGTTTTCTTTGGGTAAATACCCAGGAGTAGAATTGCTGGAATGTCTGGTATTTCTATTTAAGTTATTTTTTTTTAATTCTTTCTATAATGGTTTAATCCTTCAGAAAATTTGTTTAGTACTTAATGAAGCTAAAACTAATTTATTCACGTCCTTCATGTAATACAGTCATTTTTTTTTTCCTGGTTGAATCATACTTCTGACTCTTTAATATTTTTCTCCCAAGTCTATATTCTCTTTGTTACTGGCTACTGCTCAATCATAACAGCCCTTCTAGTTCAACCATTTAAAATGGACCAAAAATAGGTATCATTTCTCTTAGGGTTTATATGGTAACTTAAAACAACACCAATTTATTCTCTTATATTTCTGGAAATTAGTTGTTGGAAATAAATCTTATAGATCTAAAAGCAAGTTGGCTAATATCTTCTGAAGGCTTTTGGAGGGGAGTCTGCTTTTTCTGTTTTTCCAGCTTCTAGAGACTTTCCTCATTTCTTGGCTCTTGGCCCTACATCACAGTGCCTTCCCTTTTTTTTTCTTTTCACATTGCCTTCTCTAACATCATCCCTTTTACTTTCCTCTTACCAGAGTCTTATGAATACTGGGGTCGCCTGGATCTTCTAAAATAACTTCCCCATTCCAACGTCCTTAACTTATAAAACTCCCTTTTGCTCTGTAAGATAACATATGCGCTGGTTCTGGGTTGAAGGATGTTGTCATCTTTGGGGGCCTGCTGTAGAGTTGAAGAGATAATAAAATACATGTGTTTCACTCCCATAAATGTATTTCTTTGAATTTTGTTCAGCTGTTCAATTAATATTTACTTTTTTTGGAATTGTTGTTCCTTATTTGTCATTCTATATTATATTTTAATTTGGTAGTTTATTTTCATTCTTTTGATTATCATTTTTTTATTTTGCATTTTTCCATATTTATGAAATTTATTTACAAAAAGCTAATGGTAGCAGTAATGGTTTTAGAGTGCTAGTATTTTCAAGTATACTTCCCTGTTTATTGGTCTGCATTTGTGAAATCATTCACCCTCTTTTTGGACTCATCCTGTAGATGTGCATGAATATGTGTTTTTACCATCTTATCCTGTACATTTTGAATTGTCCCTTATCTTCTTGTCATGTGATTCTTTTGGTAGCTATGCTATGCAAAGAAGGAAACTTCAAGAAGCTTTAGGTTCATAATAGGTGTAATCTTTTCCAGAACCCAGTCCTCCTGAATTTATGTTCACAAAAATGGTTGTTTTAAAAAACCAACTTTCTCTGAAGAGATTCACAGAGAAAAAAATATGTAAATAATTTCTTATGAAAAAAAGGCTTACTATCTAATATGCAAACTAGCATGAATTTATCAGGAAAATCTGTGTGGATTTAGAACACAGTTAACAGATTTCTGAATGATGGTGAAAGAAATGATAATTGCTATTTACTGAATTCTTACTTTATGGTAGGTACTGTGTTAACAATTTTTCAAGTATTATCTCATTGTATTCAGAACAACCCTGACAACTTGGTGTATTACCAGTTTTTCCAGTGCTAAACTGAAGATGGGAAAAACAACGTGATTAAGTCATTAAGTTGAATCTGTTCTCATTCAATATAATAACACTCTTTCCATTATGCCATGATGATTTTACTTGCGAAGTGTTCATGAGCTCTGACAGTATGGAATATCCTTCTTCATTACTTTTGCTGTGAACTCTACTGGTTAAAGGGGTTTGTCTTTTGAATATTGGTAGGTTTCTGATAAAAAATAATCTTGCTCATTAGTTCTACTTTTCCCAAATTTCACTCACTTCTCTACATGAGTTCTTATTTTGTTAGGATACTCACCTGGAACTCACTGCAGTACAATGAGGAGATTATAGCTTTCCTTATAGCATTCACTGAGGCTGCATCCTGCTCCATTTGATTGGAATTGAGTTTTCAAAATGTTGATCAACATCATATTTATAAACAAATCTGTCTTAGTGGGCATTCCTTCTGCCTGTGATTACTTATTCAATTAGTATTGATCCATGTAAGTTCCAATTTAAGGAGGTAACATTTTCTGATCTTATTCTCTGGTTTTGAAGTTTTCCCCTATTGACAATCTATTGTTGCTTACATATTAATAACCTATTTTCAATGATACATAGCACAGTTCTTTAAGATATTAATAGACCATGTATGACAGTGTTTCCAGAAGATGTTCCTTGCCACCACTACCTTTTATGGCTTTCATGTGGGTGAATTAGGGTGAAATTCCCTTTAGGGCAGATCTCAGGGAATAAAAGTTCACAATAAGGCAACATGTGGCCTATGTAGTTCTCTAAAGAAATGGGGAAGTCAACTATCTTTGTAGTGGTGGTATTAGAAAGATCTGGGGACTTGGGTTGTAGTCATTTCCTCAGTGACAACTCAGGTTTTAGTCCTTGTCAGAACAGTTTTCTCTAACTCTAAAAACATACCCCTTGCACCATAAACACAGCTTTTTCTCAGGTTGTCACCTTGATTTGATTTATTTTTCCCAAGGCATAAATCTGAATTCAACTATATTCCATTTGAGATTTGAAATAAATTGAGATTCTGCTTCAGTCATATTAATTTACTTTGGGTTCCACACTTCTCAGCATAAGTGTCCGTACTCTGTGAGGTAGATGACTTCACTGTAGAGTAAAATGAATGCCATAGATTATACTGTATTTGAAAGCATCCTGAATTTGATTTTTGCTTCCAAATATTTTCTTCCACTTTTTTGTTTTTGGTCTTCCGTTTTGTTCATGCTAACATTTAGTAACTATTGTGATGACTTGAAAGCTGTTTAGTTTTATAATTCAGATGATTCTGAAGGACTGTTATACAGATGAAAATGAAACAGAATCATAATATGCCCATGTAGTTTCCTTTAAAATCTTATTTCTTAAAGAAGTTTAAATAATTTATGCTTAATGTGTTCTCTTTCAGTATTGTGCTTTTGCTAAGCCAAAAACAGACACTTGAAGAGCTGAAACAGTCAGTCCAGCAGCTGAAATGCACTGAGGCAAAGTTTACAGCACAGAAAGAATTACTAGAGCAAAAAGTACAAGAAAATGATGGGAAAGAGCCACCTCCAGTAGTAAATTATGAAGAAGATGCACGATCAGTTACATCTATGGTAAGCCTAAAAGTAATCAAAAGAGAAACTTAAAAGCGTACTATCTAGGTAATAAGTGGATACAAAAATTAATTCTTTTGCTATGACAAATTATTACTCTTGTTAATATGCAGGTCCTATTAAACTTGTCTGTAAATGCAAAGTAGACTTGTCAGTCACCTCAGGTCACCTGGAGAACACTTTCAGGAACCACCTGTAGAGTCAGAGGAAAAACTCTTCTCTTGCCTTCAAAACTGAATGAAAGACTGCAATATTTTTATTGCTGGGAGACAGCAGGAAGGTAGGGTGGTATTCTTAAGATAGAAGTAATAAGGAGAATATTTTTCATTATTTTCTTCTTAAGAACAGTAGAATCTTATTTATCTGAGATTGATGATATGTTTGTTTGATATTATAAACATGTGATTTTGATTAAAAATAGATTTTTTCTTGTGAATATTCTTAAACTACAATACACACATTCAAATCCACCAACTAGAAATTCAGATTCATTATATATAGTTTCATTAACTGTTTAAGAATGCCTAGTACGATTATTCTCCCTCCCCCTTCCCTTCCCTTTCTCCTTTCCTCCTTTTTTCCTTCCTTCCTTCCATCTTAAGTTGGTGTGGTGGATCTCACCAAGCAGCAGTTTTGCTCTCCATGGGACATCTGGAAATATCTCCAGATATTTTTGGTTGTTATAGTTAGTGGGTACTATAGTAGGATCTGATGGGTAGAGGCCACTGATGCTTCTGAGCATCCTGTAATGCACAGGACAGTCCCTGCCTTCACACTCCTAACAAAAAAGTATTCTACCCAAAATATCAGTAGTGCCAAGTTTGGAAAAAACCTGAGCTCTGTCCTTGGCTTTTTCTGTGAGTAACTGAATGTAGTCCATAAATAGAACTATCATAGTTAATGATGCTGTAACTGATATTTTAGTCATTTTTACCTTATGGAAATAGTACAATTTGATTGTTAAACATATTTACATGTCTCTGTATGAAAAAAAGACAGTATTTGAAAATGTGATGAATGTGGAAATGAAGTGTTTAAATTATTGTGGTTATTCCCATTTTTATTATTAATTGAACATACTAATCTGTATATTACTTTTTTTAATGATGAAAAAAATTATGTTTAGATTTAGCCAGCTGGACTCAGTTTAGATGATCCCAATTTTGTTGGCAACATCCAAAGCATCATGGTCAGGGACCAGTAGAACACATGCCTTCTTCTCTCCATCAGGCCTGATCAAGGTGTTGACCTTGGCCACATCAATGTGGTAGAGCATCTTCACAGCCTTTTTGATCTGGTGCTTGATGGCCTTGACATCCACAATGAACACACAAGTGTGTTGTTGTCTTCTATTTTCTTCATGGCTGACTCAGTAGTCAGAGGGAACTTGATGATGGCATAGTGATGGAGCTTATTTCTCCTGGGGGCACTCTTGGGCTGCCCCCCAGGAGAATGCAGAGACGCAGAGTCTTGGGTCGTCCCAACATAGGTGACACAGGTTACATGCAGATCATCTTTTTGTGTGTGACTGTGGATGCCTTTCAGCACCACTTTCTTGGCCTTCAAAGCCTTTGCTTTGGCTTCCACTTTGGGAGGGGCAGGGGCTTCCTTCTTAGCTTTTGGTGCCATCTTTGCACCAAAGATGCATAAAAGGCATATATTACATTCTTAATTATGAATTATTTCTCTTCTCTCCTTTACTGTCCTTTATTATCTCATATCAGATAATAAGGATTTTCCTATATGTACCTTGGGCCTTTTCTTGATAACTGTCTGGTATATGTATTCTTTCAGAGGAACTTCTGGAATTTTTTCTTTTACTTAGGTTTTAAAAACCTTAGCTGGTATGTCTTTTGTACCCTGAGTCTAGTTTATAATACTTCCTTGTCTCCTTGTGGGTGTGGCATTGGTTACTTCATACCTGGATTCAGTGGCAGATAGTTTTAGAACTGGCTATCTAGTTTATTTGAATTAATTCTATGTGCAGATGACCCATATTGGCTTTATTATTATGACAAAACAAGATACATCACTAGATGATAACATATCCTCATTTGGTAACTATGACTAAAAACTAGACTTTGAAAGTTAAAATGGAATAGTTCATCGATTCTTATTTCATTAAGAACTTGTGATCATTTGCAATGTTGTCTTTCATAGCATTGAAGACAAACTTTTTCAACAAATGAGTGAATAATGTTTCAGAGAGATTGTGTAGTACAGCTTAGGGGAGCAAACTGTTTTCTGGCACTTCTTGTTCCCATTTTTACATGATGGTGAATAATACTTTGTAAATTTTTGAGTGATGTCACTTATTTCATTTTATTCAATTTATTTTAAATAGTTGAAATGTTAATTATAAATATATATCATCTATTCCTTGAGGAAATGCCTTTAGTAAGTCTTTAAGGAATTTACAATGGAATGCCGTACTGTATAGTTTAAAGTAATAAAATAGCATTTTATAAATCTATAGGGCATTTCCCAAATTGATGCCAATTAATGAGATTTTACACTTGTTTATTTTGTTTATATAATTCAGTAAGAATGAAAGCTATATATTAATTTATAGAAATCTAAAAAAAATGTGGAGGCAGGTGATATAATCATCTCCATTAGGAGAAGTCATCCTCCTAATGTAGTCTTATTTAAACCTAGGTCTAATTTTGGTTAAAATACTAAGGGAAAAATAATTAATATTAAGTATTACAGAGCAATTCTCTATTGTCTGGGCATAATTATTCATTCAAGAGATACTTATTGAGCACCTACTATGTGTCAGGCACATTTCTAGATGATTGAGATACGTTAGTGAATGAAACTAATTAAAAAAACCCCTCTCTTAGAGACCACAATCTGTGGTGAGTGGCAGTTAATAAATAAGTAAATTATATATTCCATTGGAAGATGGTAAATGCCAAGGAATAGAAACAGAGCAGGATAGAGGGTTGGGTGCCTAGAGGTTGGGACACAATTTAAATCTAAGTCAGGATAAGCATCATTGGGAAATTGACATTTGAACATACTGGTAACAGGGAGCTACTAAATCCCTTCATTTCTGGGGCAAAAGCATTTCAGTCAGAGGGCGAACCTGTTGCAAGAGCCATAGCGCAGGAGCATGTTGGGCTAATCGAAGTGTGGTTAAGGAAGTCTGAGTGGAGGGGAAGGTGAAACTGTAGGAAATGAGGTTAGAGAAGTATTGGGGAACAGATCTTGGGGCTTTGTGGACCATAATTAAGGATTATGGCTTTTCTCTGTGTGAAGTGGAGCCATGGGCTTGGAGAGTAGTAGCAGAGGAGTGATGTGCTCTGACTTTTTATTTAAATAGATTACTGTGGCAACTATGTGGAGAATTACTTGAGGGGAACAAGGTTACTACAGTAACCCACATTATAGAAAATTACAGTTTGAGCAACAATGGTCATAGCAAGGGAAGTAACAAGAAGGCTTTTGCTTTTGGATATATTTTGAGGGTTGACCCCAGGGGATTTCCTATGGATTAAAGTGAGATATGAGAGAGAATAGTCAAGGATAATTTTAGCATTTTTAGCAAGAGAACTAGGTGAATAAAACTTGTTTTGAGTGCATGGAAAGAATATACCTAGAGCAGCTTTGAAGAGAAAGAGCAAGACTTCAGTTTGTCTTTCTAAAAATAACGAGTCATTGTCAAAACAAGTCATTGTCAACATTTGGTATTTGGGCCACAAGTTCAGGTGTATGATTTGGACTGGAGATAGAAATTTAAGTCGTAGGTATCATTGGTATTTAAAATTATTTGACTATAGGTGGTCACCAAGTGAGAGAATAGAGAGAAAAAGAGAAACAAGGACTGAACTCTGGGGCACTTCAAGTTAGGTGGTCTAGAAGAAGAGGACCTAGTAGGAGACTACGGAGTTACCAGTGAGTTAGTAGAAAATCAAAAGAGTTTGGTGTCCTCAAAGTGTTCTGAGGAGAAATGAGTTCCAGAATTTGGGACCTGCTGAGTTAGGACAAAAGAAACCTTTGTATAATTGCTAGAATTTTCTAAACTTTTAATATCCAGTACCTAAGAGGGGAAATACAGCATGGAATGCAGTGTCTCTGAAAATATTGACCAAATTCCTTTTCAGAGAATGTGCAGAAGGGACCACAGTGTAATAGAACATACTTCGGGAAATACTGAATTAGAAGTTAAATATTTCTTATCTGATTGGGTTGTTTGTAGATTAAATGTGTTGATAATTTTGAAGGCATTTTGAGTTGTTTAAATGCTCTATAAATCCAAGGATTATTTTATTTTATTCTTCAGTTCTAACTCTGCGGGGCAGAAGAATCTGCCTTTTGGAGTTTATTAGGAAGGTGAACTCTTTCTTTTGGCTGTCCTTGGTTAATGATGGAAATACCAGAATTTTCTAATCCCTGAGTAACATTGATTTTCCTACTTTTGAAATTAATTAGTTAATTAATTTAAAAGCATCAGTTTCCTTCATGTTTGTTTATGGTTGTCTAGTTGTAAGAAGATGCGTTTTCAATCAGTATCTGTTGAATTGAGGAACTGGACTTCCGTTTTACTCCAGAGTAATCTAATTGTTTTACTTTATAATAGCATGTGCTGAGCACCAAGTATAATAGTTTTTGTTGGAAGAATCTTTCTTATATGTCAGGTATATCTAGAATTGATGGCTCCTTATAATGAGTTCTTACTTTTTAAATATGGTTAGCTATTCTGTAAGATAATTGCCTTTACTTTGATGTGTCTGAAGTTGCAGATTTTTAAAGTCTCTTACTAGACTAATATGCAACATAAATTTATCTTCTCTGCAAATCTTATTAAGTTCTGCTTAGTTGAACAGCACTATCAATAAAATCCTGTTTTGTGATATTTGCAACCAACAAAATAGCTGGTTTGTTGACTAAGTATTGTCTGTCATTATGACTCAGTAGTAGTCCATTTTATAGAAGTGTCTGATGGATTTTCAGTTTTATAGCTAAACTCTAAAATGGACTGATACCAATCGAGATTCACAACATAATCAAAGCTTTATCTATTTTCATTGTCAGGTACACTTTCTTTCAGTATATAAGATCAATGTTAATTTGAAGCCTTGCTCATCAAGTACATTGAGACTCTGCTTTGTAATCATAGTCAGGTTCCTTAATCTATCTGAGTTTTTCCTTTTTGTAAAAAGAAGGAATGATTTTATATCTACCTTGCCTGACAAGACTTTTATGACACTGACATGAGATAATATGTGTGATATATTACTGAGACACATAAGATTTTATTTCAGTTTTTTCTAATAATACATTTTAGTTCCCATGTAAATTAATTAGTACTCATTGAGTTAAGTATAAATTATAGATTTTTCTGCAGGATTATTTTATGTATTTCTTATATATAAAGGCAAAATCTTAATTAATTTCTCTGGATAGGTAGTACATGTACAAATACAGGAGTCCCTTCTCTAATGAGACTAATGAAGTGTCCCTTCTTTAGTCTCCCAGTTTCCTACCTCAGAGATAGCCTTCCAGAAACATTGTATGCAGATAAAAGCATAAATGTTCATTATATGCCCTCTGCTCTTACACAAATCGTAGTGCATACAACAATATTGTTCTGTACCTTGCTTTTTAACTTAATATGTTTAGGCATAATTTCACAATAGTGCATATGCAGTTGTTTCCTTTTTTTTTTTTTTTTTTTTTCAGTCAACAAATATTGTCAGGAGTCACGGTATCATTTTAGATTTGGGAGATATAGTAGTGCACAAAACAAATATAACTTTTTCTGTCCTCCTGGACCTTTCACTCTTTGTGGGTACAGATAGATAAACAGTTAAATATATGTATTAGATGGCAAATATATTAAATATATAGTTATATATGTGCCATGTGGTGGTAAGTTCTTTGGAGAGAAATAAATCAAGATGGAAGAAAAAGGGTAATGGGAGGTGTTTTTATAAATAGGGCTGTCAAGTAAGTCTTCATGGATAAAGTGACATTTATGCAGAGATCTGAAGGAACTAAGGGAGCAAATGTTGAGACTGCCTGAAATGAGAATATTCCAGAACACAGTGAGAGAGAAATAAGAAATGGGGTCAGAGAAGTAATGGGCATTTAGATCATACAGTTAGGCAGATTATTGTAAAGACTTTGATGCTAACTGTTAGGGAAATTAGAAACCACTGAAGATTCTGAGCAAAGGAGTGACATATTTACATGGTTTTCAACCTTTTGTTATAAAGACAGCTTTGGTAATATCCTTATAATACTACTATGTGTATGAAAGGAGTTTATGTGTGAGACACATTTTAGAAGATTTTGTGCAGCTTCATAGGTTTAGATTTTACTTTTTAGTTTAAAAGTTTTTAAACCTGGTAACAATGTCAGTTATAGATGTTAACTATTATATTCACATTGAATTAACATATCAGTTTTATAATTTAATAAATTTTTCTTCTAGCTTCCCTATGGCATGAATTTTTTTTTTAAAGATTTTATTTATTTATTTGACAGAGATCACAAGTAGGCAGAGAGGCAGGCAGAGAGAGAGGAAGGGAAGCAGGCTTCCCTACTGAGCAGAGAGCCTGATGCGGGGCTCGATCCCAGGGCCCTGGGATCATGACCTGAGCCGAAGGCAGAGGCTTTAACCCACTGAGCCACCCAGGTGCCCTATGGCATGAATTTTATCATGCTGAACTTTCAGTGGTTTTGTAAGCTGATAAATTATTAAATTATCCTAGGATCTGATGCTTAAGTGTATTTACAACTATTTGTTATGCCTTATGCTTATTTAGTTTATAAATTTCTAACATATAAAACAAAGAAGTTAAGAGATGATTATGGTGAGGTTACAAAAGCTTTGTTACTTTTCCAAACGACTCAAGTCAAGATTCCTTAATATCACTAGTGATCACGGAAATGCTGATCAAAACCAGAATGAGACCAATCAAAAGAACCAGAATGAATGCCAATCAAAACCTCATGCCTGTTAGAATGGCTGGGAAGAAAGGGAATCCTTGTGCACTGTTGGTGGGAATCCTTGTGCAAACTGGTGCAGCCACTATGGAAAACAATACTGAGGTTCCTCCAACAATTAAAAATGGAACTACCATATGATCCAGCAGTTCCACTTCTGGGAATTTGTCTGAAGGAAACAAAATATTAACATGAAAAGATATCTATACCCCCATGTTCATAGCAGCATTGTTTATAATAGCCAAGATATGGAAACAACCTGAGTGTCCATCAGTGGATTAAATATAAAGAAGATGTC
>RCUC01080132.1:0-10650 GCA_003697995.1 Taxidea taxus jeffersonii
ATGCAACCTTCTACATCTGACCCATAATACTAAGGTTTTGTTTTATAAGCCTTTCCCCTAGGGCTACTGACACATGAGGCTCATGATCTGCCCCAAATTATCACAGGCAATGGTTCTGCCATTGCCACACAGATCAGGACCTTTGGAGCCTTCTCATATCAGTTTTCTTGTTGTCCTCAGCATGACCACTAAGCTAGTGCCACACATTTACTATCTTGAAATGGCAACAGCTCTTTTCAGTGTACCAGTTTCTACATTACTCAAGATAAATACATCTAGTTACTGTGACAATCTCTACATCTGTGAGTTAACATAACAGAAGTTTCTGTATCACAACATATTCAGTGCTGGTTGGGAAGTTCTCCTGGTGAGTCTGTTCTGAGGTGTGACTCAGATATCCAGTACGATATGATGTCACCATCTTCAATGGGTGACCTCTACAGTAGCTATGGGAGGAGGTGAGAAAGTGCATTGGTGTTTTATGGTTATGCCTGAAAGTAGTATACACTACTTCTGTCTCCATCTGCATTCCATTAGCCAGAATCCAATAACATGATCTCAACTATTTGCAACTGAAGTTGGAAAACAGTCTTCCTTTGTGTCTGAGAGGAGCAGAAGTGCATGGTGACTATATAGCCAGTCTCTGCCATAACCCATAAGACTTTACTATTATTGTATCCACTCAATGCTCATTTAGATTCACCCTCAGGCTTAACACATCCTTGCTCTTTTTACGTTCTTGCATATGATACTTTCCTTCTGCCTGAAGAAGATTTTTTAGAATTTCTTTAAGTATATGTCTTCTGGCAGGAACCTCTCTCAGTTTTATTTATCTGAAATTTACCATTCATTTTGCCCTTGTCTTTAAGTGCAATTTCTAAAGAATGTAAAGAAAGTTGACAGTTAATAGTTACTTTTTCTCAGTTCATCGAAGATTTATTTAGTCCACAGTGTGAATAGTTCCTCAGTGATGAGTAGTCAGCTTTCAACTTAATAGTTGTTCCTTTCTCTCTGGATACTTTTAAAATCTTCTCTTTGTCTTTGCTGTTCTGTAATCTCCTTAGTATGTGTTTAGCTATGCATTTATTTATTTTTTCATTTATAATGCTTAAGATTCTTTGATTTCTTGAATCTACAGATTTGTGATTTTCTTCGGTTCCAGAAAGTTCCAAGACATTATATGGGCAAATCTAGCCTCCACACCACTCTTTTTCTTCCCTTGGACTTTTATTAGATGTATTAAACTCTCCCACTCTATTCCCTGTGTTCTTATGGCTTTTTGAAATTTTCCATCTATGTCTTTCTGGCCACCTCTGGATAATTTCTTCTGTATATCTGCAAGTCATTAATTCTTTTCTAAACTGTATCACATCTTATGTGAAACACCTCCATAGAGGTTTTTTTTTTTTTAAGATTTTTATTTATTTATTTGACAGAGAGAGATCACAAGTAGGCAGAGAGGCAGGCAGACAGAGAGAGAGGGAGAAGCAGGCTCAATCCAGGACCCTGGGATCATGACCTGAGCCGAAGGTGGAGGCTTAACTCACTGAGCCACCCAGGCGCCCATCCTCCTAGAGTTTTTTAATGTTGTGTTATATTTTTCATTTCTAGAAGTTCCATGTGGTTATTTTTCAAAACTTATTATTTATAATTTCTTGTTCTCTTCCCATATCTTCCAGTTTGTGTTTTATTTCCTTAAGCATATTATATCTACTTATACTGTTATCTCTGGCTAATAATTTTATTACCTAAGGAAATTGAGTGGCAGTTTCCACATACACATCCTGGATCTCTCTCCCTCGTGATGCCTCATTATTATGTATTTGTTTGTTTTACTGCAACTCTTAGACACTTTTGGGTGGGGGTGCTTTGAGACTTGGGATGCAGGGTGGTTTCTTCAGAAAGTATTTGCATTCACTTCTGCAAGGTACTTTGTAGGTTTTCTCTAAATTAAATTCTCAGGTGGAAACAACTTAGTAGTGTGAATTCTAGCCAAAATCCTGTGTGAGCACCACTTTGGGGATCGAAATTCTCAGTGTCAGTTTCCCACCCTCTACCTGGACTAGACATTTAATTTTCCTGGCATTCTCCTAGGTTTATTTCTGGTTTGTCCTTACATGGAAGTTAGAGCTCTTTGGGATCTAGTCTTAAAAGGGGGGAGAAATTCCTGTTAGACCTTCTACATTAGACAGGCTCTGAGATAAGTTTCCTGCTCTCCATGCTTCATTAGACCATTAAAACCTATGCTAGATTCACTCAGTTTTGCAAATGTCTTCAGAGAAAAAGCTAACTTCAACAATCTGTTTCTATATCTGAATTCCCATATTTATTTAATTTTTGGCTAAATAATTTACTTACATTACTGATAGACCATCAACACACTTTAGATTTTATTATCCAGCATTTTTAAAGATTTTATTTATTTATCTGAGAGAGAAAACCAGAGATAGAGCAGGAGCAGAGGGGGAGGGGCAAAGAGAGAGGGAGAAGCAGACTGCCTGCTGAGCAGGGAGCCTGATGCAGGACTCCATCCCAGGACCCTGGAATCATCACCCGAGCCAAAAGTAGACACTTAACTGACTGAGCCACCCAGGCATCCCTATCCAGCATACTAAAGAACTTTTTGATGGAAAGGAAAACCCAAGAGGGATCCAGTGTAATCTACCATATTACCCTGTCTATTGATATTTGTCATAAGGTCCACTTCATCACCAAGTGGTGACCTCCCCAGCAGAGGACAGACTTACCTTTAGGCTTACTTTTCATTCTATTCTAAAAGTAAAGCAACCTAATTAAAGTAAACTGAAAATATAGAGAAAAGTTTAACTCTAAGATCCAAGATATTTGGATATATTTCCATACAAATATGTCTATGTTACCAACTTGGTTTATTTCCTTCTAGTCTTTTCTCCTCTAAATAGAAGTTTTTATATTATAAGATTATCTAGAGAAATGGTTAATTAAATGTGAAGCAATACTCAGCAGCACTTAAAAACAACAATTTATAATCTTATGTGATATTATAAAGAAATTATTTTTGAGGGGCACCTGGGTGACTCAGTCGATTAAGCGTCTGCCTTCAGCTCAGGTCGTGATCCCAGGGTCCTGGGATCGAGCCCCACGTCAGGCTCTCTGCTCAGCAGGGAGCCTGCTCCCCGCCCCCTGCCTGCCTCTCTGCCTACTTGTGATCTCTGTCTGTCAAATAAATAAATGAATGAAATCTTTAAAAAAGAAAAAGGCAATAAAAGAATTCATAGAGGACCACTCAATTCATGCCCTCTAATGACAATTACACACGATTTGCTTGCAGTTTAACATAAGGTTAATTATGGACAACAGATTGCTACCTTACAGGATTCTAATATTAATTTCTAAACTCCCTACCCCCACCCCAACTAACTAAGGAACCAGTGGAAACTTCGATTAGATTAAGGCAAGAGTCATGTCCGGTCCTTAGCTTATGGCCAGTGAACATGACCATGTGTCCCTCACTGTCCCCAGTTGTGCCCCACAAGGGCCCTACTCCAGTCTCTGCCTTTGCACTTGTCCAGACTTTACTGTGAGAGTGGAGATCTGTGGCAATGATGTTGCTAAGGAAACTTGGCATTCTCCCAATACCATCCGCAAATTGGCTCCATCTAGTTTCCAGTGCTCAGTGTTTGTTTGGGCTTATATGCTGCCTCTGTGTTTAGTCTACAAAACTGGTGTTTTGGGCCCTGCTTCCAATATGAGAAGCATAACTTTCAGGTTGGGTCTAAGGTGAACATAGGCCATTGCACACCCCCTCCTCCATAGGAATGGAACTTCTTGTATAAGAGGATTAAACCCCCCTTGGGCCTTACTGCTGTGTGGCTGCTGAAACTATTGTTGCACTGTTCTGATTGGCATTGCATCTTAACCCCTACGCCAGAGCCCAAATTTTACTAGGTGCTCCATAAATATTCATAACAGTAGAACCCAGGTATTTCTTTCTAACAAATTAAAGAACCAAACAAATATATTTCTTGAAAGTCTACACATCTATATGCATAGTGTTTATGCTCCCTTGTGGGACCTAGCATGTTCGGGTTTACAATGAAATCTTTTTGGGTCTTTGCCTATTCTTCATAACTAAGCCACTAGTTCCATGAGGGCAGAAGCCCAATACCTCTCTCTGTACACCCCACAAGTTCACACCGCGCCATGCACATGCATGGCTAGCATTCAATGACATGAGTCATTTGCTTGGTCACCTAAACAAACATGTAAATGCTAGGTCCATGAAATCATATACTTGCCATTTCAGAGCTGGTGGTGCTGTCCGTGGCCCCAAGATGAGAACTGCCCTAAGATATGATTCACCAGTACTTCTCAAATACAGTGGGTCCTGACCTCCCTGCAGGAGGCTAAGCTTACATCAGGTCAAAAGTGGGTCATTCTCACTTATTTGTGAGCTCCATCATGCCACATAGAACAGGTCAACATTCAGGAAGCCTGTGGCTACAGAATAGAATACATATGGTAAGACCATCGCCTCAGTATAAAACTCCTAACTGCCACAGTTGCTGAAGCATGTTGATACATAAGGATCCATGGAAGGCTGGTCATATTTTTAAGTTACTGATGACAGAAAGAAAGGTCTCTAAAAGTAGCCTCCTGGGAGCACCCCCATCTTAATGAAATGAGCTGCCTTGTGCCTTTCCCTGACCTTTGGTTTCAGGTCAAGACTTGAGATGAAAAGGGATGAGAACAGTAGCCAGGACTTGATAGTCTCTGTTTCTCTGCAGCTACGAGTCTTCAAGCTGGCCAAGTCCTGGCCAACCTTAAATACACTCATCAAGATCATCGGGAACTCAGTGGGGGCACTGGGAAATCTCACCATCATCCTGGCCATCATTGTCTTTGTCTTCGCTTTGGTTGGCAAGCAGCTACTTGGGGATAATTACCGTGACAATCGGCATAATATCTCCGCGCCCAATGAAGAATGGCCACGCTGGCACATGTATGACTTCTTCCACTCCTTCCTCATTGTCTTCCGGATCCTGTGTGGAGAGTGGATCGAGAACATGTGGGCCTGCATGGAAGTTGGCCAGAAATCTATATGCCTCATCCTTTTCTTGACAGTGATGGTGCTGGGGAACTTGGTGGTAAGTGCTGAGTCTCCCTGGGGGCACTGTTTTGGGGGCAGTGGAGAAGACTTCTGGTTATCCTAAAAAGCTTTGAGGTTGCACATATTTATGCCCCCATCATACCTCCCTGACTGTAAGTCTTCAAACTTTGCAAAGTCATGTGGGGCGTGTTCTAAGAACTGTCCATAGGAAGGTAACCTGACTTACTGGCATGAGCACATAGGAGAGGGATGGAAATAACTATTTAGAATCCCAGCTCTATGACTAGTAAAGCTGGATGACCCAGCACAAGAGACAATCTCCTCAAGCTTTAACTTCCTCCAAATCAAGAAGATAGTGCTTATTCATAAGCTTACCCAGGGAATTAAATTACAGGAGATGACATATGCAAATTGCCTAGTGCAGTGTTTAGGCCACAACAAGAACTCAGTAATTGTTAGCTGTTTGTTGAAGAAAATTTTCCTTCCCCACTCTAGTGGGTCTCAGAAGATATTTTCCTCTAGGGCCATGAGAGCTGACTGATTTCTCTGAGCTACACAGATCCTAGCTATGAGCAGGAGGGCGGGCACAATGAGACAAGGTGAAAGGGAGAAGCTGGGTCATGGACAACATCCAATGTCATAATGTCAATAACAAAATCCACTCCCACATTTGGGAGTGCCTCACTGAAGACCTTTCTGCCAATTGCCCCCGCCCCCCTTCTTTATCCTAGTTGGCCCCATGACCTCAGCTTATCCCCACCCATTGTGATTCTGGGCACCCTTGTTGTACTAGTGCTGGCTGTTGTAGGGGGACATGTGGACCTTCAGAAGCCCCTTTCTTACTGCCCTGAAAGTCAACCAATTTGGATTCTTTTCCTATGAGAGTCTTACAGACACAAGAAAGCTAAACCAGAAGAGATGAAACAACAAACCCAAACTTTTCAGTCTTTCCCATCTGGGTCCTGGAACCAAAGATGCCTTCCCCAATTCCCAAGTTAGGGGGGGTTGGCTGAAGATCCTTTCTTCCAGGCTGAGCTCAGCATGCCTGCAGAGCTACAGGGGCCCCTAACCTTCAGGCAGGAATTTTCTCTTTCTGAGCACTCTTAGAGCTCTCAAGTAGTTTCCTCTTTACAACCATTCCAGAAGGATGGGAGTCCCCACTCTCTGCTCATGGGAGAAGAACATGAAGTTAGAAACAGCAAGGAGATTACCCCGGACCCCAAGACAAGGAAAAGAACCCAGGGCTTTGGCAGATGACAGCAGTCCCAGGGCAGACCCAAACATGTTCCTTTCTGCTATGCCTGAATGTCCCTTGGTTCAGCAGGGCTGATCCTTCTCCATGGCAGACAATGTGTTTCCAAGCCTTGTCCACATGAGGCAGGTCGCTTGGGACATCCCCAAGACTCCCCTCAATGGCTCTCAAAATGTCCATCACCCCAGAAGGAAAGCACATTGGATGGGCAGAGAGAGGCCCAAGTGTGGCTGTCTTGCCCTCTGGCTGGTTGCCAACCTGGCAGACTGGGGAGGAACTCAGCTTGTTGATCAAGCCATCATTGTTTCCACTCCTACTCTCCAGGTGCTCAACCTGTTCATTGCCCTGCTGCTGAACTCCTTCAGTGCTGACAACCTTGCAGCTCCAGATGAAGATGGGGAGGTGAACAATCTACAGGTCGCCCTGGCACGGATCCAGGCATTTGGCCATCGTACCAGGAAGGCCATCTGCAGCTTCTGCACCAGGCCCTGCCTGCTGCCTTGGCCCAAGACAGAGCCCCAGCTGGTGGTGAAACTCCCACTCTCCAGCTCCAAAGCTGAGAACCACATTGCTGCTGATGCAGCTGTGGGGAGCCCCAGAGGGCCTCCAGTGTCCAGAGGCCCCAAAGATGACTACAACGACTTCATCACCAACCCCAACATATGGGTCTCTGTGCCCATTGCCGAAGGAGAATCTGACCTTGATGACCTGGAGGAGGATGGTGAGGAGGATGCTCGGAGCTCCCAGCAAGAAGTGATCCCTCAAGGGCAGGTGAGAGTCCTTCCACGGGACAGCCTCAGGGTCGGAGTCACAAGGGCAGAAGGGAAATTTGAATAAGGAGGTTGTCCAACATCAGGACTGGCACAGACTTGATGAGCCCCGGGCAAATCAAGTCTATGGGCACCCAATGTCAGGAAGCAAATACCATGCCAAGTTTCTGGAGGAGGTGGCCTTTGAGCAGAGCCTGGAAAAAAGGGTCAGAATTCCCCAAGCAAGTGAGAGCAGGTGCAGCACCTTAGTCTCAGACCACTTTGAGGTTCTTGGGATTGTCTTTTGCATAACTGCCCCTCTCTTCGCCCAACTAAGGCTCTGTGCCTAAGATGCTAATGAGACTCCTCTAAGAACTAACAAGACTCCCCAAAGAACAGATGTTGTGCAAGAGTGAGATTCATCTGATCTTCATCAGATAGGGGGTCCTGATCATCATGGGACTCATTTATCCAGATTTTCCAAACAAAGGATGTCACAGGGAAATGACACTTGTGCTTTTTAGCTCCAAAGAATTTAAAGCACATTTAAGCCTTTTGGCAATATATATAATTTTAAATACTTTGCACAGTTCCCTACTACCTTAAGCTGATGTATCAACCCTCACTGACCTCTTCTCAGTGACTTTGGCGTGATATGGAAAGCAGGGGTCCCTGTGGGGTCTGGAGGCAGGCAGGGCGGCTGGCCAGGCCACTAAGTGGCTTTAGACAGCTGTGCTTTGAGTCTGTAGCTCTGCCACAGCCTTCTTCCCCTGCAGCTGTCAATTCTCTTGTGTTCCAGCAGCTGCTATTATCAGCTGCCATATTTTACATGCCTTTGTGTGGGTGACAGCCGAGGGCAGGGCGTCACCATCCCCGGAATAAAGGACATGAACTCCGTGATGACCGTCTCCACTCAGAGGCATTTTCAGATACTTTGGGGTCCTTGGGGAACTTTAGATGGCCGAGGTCTCTATCTCTGACTTCTGGACAAGTAGTAATGATCGTGGTTAACATCTATTGAGCCAAACGCTTCATTCCAAGTGTTTTCCAAGCATTCACGGATTTAGTCAGTAAAATCACTGAATAAAGTAGATTTTGCCTTCTCAATTTTGCAGGTGGGAGAAATGGAGATCGGGTTGATACATGGCTTATAAGTAATGGAGCCAAGAGTTAAAAAGATCTGGTTATAGAGACTCCAGGCTGACTTCACACAAGCATGTGTGTAAGAATGCCAGTATTTTTGCTGCAGAGATTAGGTCCTTATCTCTGGCAGATTATGAGGGAGAGATCTTTTCAACTGAGAAGGAATCAGCTGAGGGTGGGCACAGGTGCCCAGATGGGACCCTCTCTCACTAGCAGGAGCAGCTGCAGCAAGCCGGGAGATGTGAGGGTCACATGGCACCCAGAAGCCCAGGCTCTGGAATGTCCTCTGAGGACCTGGCTTCCCAGGCGGATGAGAAGTGGAAAGACGAGGCTGCTGCCAAGGCCCCTGCAGAGGTAGGTATGTGAACTTCCAGGAGAGGTTGAACAGCCCGTCAGACACTGACCAGTGGGATGGTAGGGGCCAGAGAATGGGGCTGCTCGGGAAGTGGTATTTCAGACTGCAGTCAGCACATAACCTCACGTCTCAGTGTGAGAATTATTAAGGTCTGTCCTCACCTCCGGGCTGGTCGGCAACGATTTCAGCGGAAAGAAGCGGGGTTCCACAGTTAGGAGGTAGGCGGTGATGAGGATGAGATCCTCAACCTCTCTGAGTCTTGTCTTCCTATCTGAAACGGAATGGTAATGCCTACCTGAGAGGATTCTTTTGAAGCTTAAATGAGATGCTGCTTGTCAAGTGTTTAGTTCCTGCCTGAGATGGAATAAGTGCCCAGAAAATGACAGCCAAGAGAAAAGGGAACAAAAGACAATGCACAGAGAAAGTGTCTTTCTGAGCCAGCAGATGAAAGTCAGAGTCACCCATGGGTGAGGAAGTCTTCCTTGTGTCTCCCCCCACCCCCAATCTCTTTTGTCCACCCCATTTTTTCTAGCCAAAAACATTCTGGTGCTCTGCAGAGGCTGTCTGTAGTGAGTAGTGTACTGACAGCCTTACACAGCCTGAGCAGGAAGCAAAATTGAGGTTTAGGAATGTCATATAAGAGGTAAAAGGAAACTAGGTGGTTTCATTACAAATCTTTGATGAAAATAAGCTACAGGGAAGAGGCATCTATAAAGATTTAGCATCATTCATACCACGGCATTAAATTCAGGAATTTAACTTGCCACCTAGCCTCTGAGAGTTGTTGCCATGACAGGCACCGGGCTGGGCAAAGATAAGGAAGACATCATTTGTGCCCAAAGTTATCGTGCCCTTCAGTCTGAGGAATGTCAGCCACTGGCTGTGTGCCCCTGGGCAGGGATGACCACAGCAGGGTGAGAGGAGAAGGTGGGCTGAGATGGGGCTGGGGGACCAGGGCCAAACAGAAACCACTTTGTTCCTGCTGGGTGAAGCTGCCACCTTCTACACGTGGACATCATTGTTTCCTTCAGAACATTCTCAGGATTCCCCTGGCTAGTCATCTCTACCCAGTGTTTTTAGCACACAGCTGCTGGGTATCGGTTTTGGTTCAGTTTGGTTTTTTCTGTCCATGACCCTGGCCAGGCAGAGAAGGGCCTGACAATGACAGATGGGGACCCACCCCACCATTTGGGTCCATTAGCCAAGCTATCAGGTTTACTAATATGAGAGCAGCTTCAACTCCTAATTGAATTCATCTGGAGACATTATAGGCCTGGAGCTGCCAGGAGGGCAGCAGGGCCCCTGCAGCATTGCTCCCTGATTAAATATTCAAGCCCAGTGAATGCCACAAGTCTTTATGGGTGTAATTACGTTGTCTCGGGCCCTTGCCAGCACTCCATCAGGAGCCTGGAGGTTTAAAGCCTCACACAGCTAAACCTCTGGGGCTCTGTAGAGAGCATCACTGTTCTGGGCCTCAGCTGGCGAGGCCCCAAACACAGAAAGATCGCTGCGGTGGGTCCAGCCCCAAGAGGCTCTCCCTGCCTCTTGGAGCCCTTGGCGGGGCAGACCTGCAGTGACCATGTGCAGACTCCCTGGGGCCCTCAGAGAGCTGAGTTTGCTGCCCTGGGCTTTTGCCCTGCAGGGAGAGGACGACACAAGCTCCTCAGAAGGCAGCACGGTGGACTGCCTGGATCCTGAAGAGATCCTGAGGAAGATCCCTGAGCTGGCAGACGACCTTGAGGAACCAGATGACTGCTTCACAGAAGGTAAAGCGGCAGCCACGGACTCCTGTGCTGACATTCATTCAGGCCAGAATCCCATTCAACAAGCTCTCATCTGGGCACCTGTGTGTCCAGGGCCCTGGCCTAGGGTCCATGGAAGACAGACACACAGGGCCACCCGCTGCCTCCTCCCCAAGCCAGGGTGGGGGGCTTGCATCAGACACTAGCACCACGCTCACAGCAGCCTAGTGGGCCCGCGTCAGACCCGGCTCTCACCACAGGCCTTCCTCCTCACCCTCGAAAACACCTCAGAGTAACAAACCAGGCCTCTTGAGGTTGAA
>RCUC01080168.1:0-10743 GCA_003697995.1 Taxidea taxus jeffersonii
GAGGGCAGATGCTTAACCCACTGAACCACCCAGGGGCCTCACAAAGTAAATCTTCTTGACTTTGTATTAGGCAATGGTTTTTAAGACGTCAGGGTGCCTGGAAGTCTTAGTTGGTAGAGTGTGTGACTCTGATCTTGGGGTTGTTAAGTTTAAGCCTCACATGGGGTGTAGAGATTACTTTAAAAGAAGAAGAAGGAGGGGGAGGGGGAGGACATAACAAAAGTAGGAGTGAGAGAAAAAACAAAAGATAAATTAGACTGTCAAAATTTAAAGCTTTTGGGCTTTAGGAGACACCATCAGGAAAGTGAGAAGAAAAGCCACAGAAGGGGAGAAAATATTTGCAGATCATATATCTGATAAGAGACTTTTATCCAGAACATATAAGTAACCTCTGCAAATTAAAAAGACAATTTAATTTGGGGTGCCTGGGTGGCTCAGTGGGTTAAGCCTCTGCCTTTGACTCAGGTCATGAACTCAGGGTCCTAGGATTGAACCCAGCATCAGGCTCTCTGCTTGGCGGGGAGCCTGCTTTCCCCTCTCTCTTTCTGCCTGCCTCTCTGCCTACTTGTGATCTCTATCTCTCTGTCAGATAAATAAATAAAGATTTTTTTAAAAATTTAAAAAATAAAGACAACCCAAGGGTGAGGTACCTGGGTAGCTCAGTCGGTTAAGTGTCTGCCTTCAGCTCAGGTCACAATCCTAGGGTCCTGGGATCGAGCCCCTTATCGGGCTCCTTGCTCAGCGGGGAGACTGCTTCTCTCTCTTGCTCTCCCCCTCTGCTCCCCTGCATGTGCTCTCTCACTTTCTCTGTCAAATAAATAAATAAAATTCTTAAAAAAAATAATAAAAAGACCACCCAAACGTTCCTGGAGGGTCCAGTGGGTTCAGCATGTGACTCTTGATCTCAAAGTCCTGAGTTCAAGCCCCATGTTAGGTGTATAGCTTACATAAAATGAAATGAAATGAAATGAAATGAAACAGACAACCCAATTCTAAACTGGGCGAACGATTTGAGTATGTATTTTTCCAGAGAAGCTATAGGAATGGCCAATAAGCACGTGAAAAGATGCTCAACATTTTTAGTCATTAGGGAAACGCAAATCAAAGCTACAATGAGATACCATTTCACCCCCTACTGGGATGGCTAAAATTAAAAAAAAAAAAAAAAAGACAATGGTATGTATTGTTGAGGATGTAGAGTAACTAGAAGCCTTAGACATTGCTAGTAGGAATTTAATATGGTTCATTCAGCTACTTTGAAAAAATACTGTGGCAATTCCTCAAAAAGTTAAACACGAAATTACTATATGGTTCAGCAATTCCATTCCTGGCTGTGTACCCAAGAGAACTGAAACATTCATCCACACAAAAACTTGTACATAAATGTTCATAGCAGCATAATTCATAATAACCCAAAAGTAGAAACAAGACAAATGTACATCACTGGTGAATGTATAAACAAAACATGATGTATCCATAGCATGAAATATTAATATAAAATATTTTATATCCATAAAAGGAATAAAGCACTGGTTCATGCTACAACACGCATGAAGCTTGAAAACATTATGCTAAATGAAAGAGGTCGGTCACAAAAGGTCACATACTGTATGATTTCATATATATTAAATGTCTAGAATAGCCAAGTTTCTAGAGACAAAAAATAGGTTAGTGATCGGTAGGGGTTGAAAGAAGGTTGGGAGGTTGGTGTTGGGTACTCATTGCTAATGGACACAGTTTCTTTTGGGAGTGATGAAAATATTCTAAAATATAATTGAAGTAGTTGTACAACTCTGTGACAATACTAAAAATCATTGGATTGTATATTTTAAAGATTTTTAAAATTATTTTATTATTTTTATTATTTATTTGTTAGAGAGAGAGAGAGCGCGCGCGAGCACAGGCAGACAGAGAGGCAGGCAGAGGCAGAGGGAGAGGCAGGCAGAGGCAGAGGGAGAAGCAGGCTCCCTGCCCAGCAAGGAGCCTGATGTGGGACTCGATCCAAGGACGCTGGGATCATGACCTGAGCCGAAGGCAGCTGCTTAACCAACTGAGTCACCCAGGCGTCCCTGGATTGTATATTTCAATAGGTGGGTTTTATGGTATGTGAATTATTTCTCAGTAAAGTTGTTATAAAAATAATGTTGCATACACAATATGATCATACAAAAATTCTACATAAAACAACCTTTTAGGGGCACCTGAGTGGCTCAGTCAGTTGAGCATCTGACTTTTGATCTCAGCTCAGGTCTTTTTTTTTTTTTAAGATTTTATTTATTTATTTGACAGAGAGAGAGGGATCACAAGAAGGCAGAGAGGCAGACAGAAAGAGAAAGGGGGAAGTGCGCTCCTTGCTGAGCAGAGAGCTTCATGCAGGGCTCCATCCCAGGACCCTGAGATCATGACCTGAGCCAAAGGCAGAGGCTTAACCCACTGAGCCACCCAGGCACCCCTCAGCTCAGGTCTTGATCTCAGGGTTATGAGTTCAAGCCCTGTGTTGGGCTCCATGCCAGGTGTGGAGCCTATTAAAAAATGAAAATAAAAAACTTTAAAACACAACATTTTGGATGATATATTCTATTGCTCAATCAATGACACTCATACTGTATTAGTCAGGACTTCTTTTGCAAGCAACAGAAATCCAGCTTAAACCAGTTTATAAAAAGAATACAATGTATTGGCTCACATAGCTAAAAATTACAGGGTTTGGTTGGCTTTAGGCAAAGCTAAGTCTAGAGGCTCAAATGATGTCATCCAAGAACCCCTTCCTTTCCATCTCTGTGTTGGTTTCATTCTCAGGCAGACTCTCCCCAAGTGGTGTCAAATGGCCACCAATTTCTACAGAATTACAACCTTCCAAGTTAGCAAGTTTTGCCTTTCCAACGAAAATTCAGAATTGGATTTTGACTGTCATGACCTGGGTCATGTGTGTGGCCATGGAGTGTGATTGGCCCAGCTTCCTGCTAGGGGACAAACTATAGTGAGTTATTGCTGATGCTATACATTTTAAAATTGGGTTATTTAAATTAAATGACCTTTGGGTGTTTGGAGAACAAAAAGATGGTTACTTGTAACCAACATTAATTGACATGGACAAATTGATCAAACATTTATTTATTTATTTATTTATTTATTATATGACAGACAGAGATCACAAGTAGGCAGAGAGGCAGGCAGAGAGGGAGGGGGAAGCAGGCTCCCGGCTGAGCAGAGACCCTGATGCAGGGCTCCATCCCAGGACCCCGAGATCATGACCCGAGCGAAGGCAGAGGCTTTTACCCACTGAGCCACCCAGGCACCCCTTGAAACTCTTAATTTAAGAAAATAATGCTTGGAATTTTGCATTTTGGTGACCAGAAACAGCCGGCCTGTGTGGGAATCCATGGGAAGGTAGGTGTAAATGTCCAGAATTAAGACAGGAGAGCAGTGCTTGGTGTTGGGCCTGAAACCTTTGCTATTGGTCCAAGTTGAGCAGGAAAGGCAAGGGGCAGGCAATCTCAAGGCTGGGTGAAGGGAACCAGTGTGTTCTGTGTACCTACTAAGTGCTTTACACCCACTACTTTGTTCGATCTTCACAACAAAACTGTAAGGTTATGCAGTTTTCTGCAAGGTAGGTATTTTATTCCTATTTTACTGCTGACAAAAGCTGAGGCTCAGAGAGGTGAGCCATTGTCCTAGGGTCACACATGCCTAAGTGGCAGGGCCGGGATTCAGAGCAGGCTGGCCTGGAGGCCTGAGGTAGGGAGCTGACATCAGGGAGAAAGCTATCTCTGGTGACTTAGTGGGGTCAGTGTCTGCATTGTCCAGTCGCCCAGTGCCAGGCTTAATGAGCAACACCACCAGTGGAGTGTGTCATATGAGCACTTACTATGGCTTTATATCTAGACCAAGAAAAGGGGGTGATGAGAGGACCCACTGAAGTTTCTGCACAGAAACACGGACAAAAACTACGGTCTCCGTTATTTCCCCAGACCCAGTCTCTTCTGGGTTTGAGCCTAGGGGTGGAATCCTCCTCTACAGGAGAGGACCAGTGTCTTTATTTATTTATTTTTTTCTGCCTTTCTCCTGAAGCTAATCCTAGAATCACTCCGAGAAGGAAGACTTCCTTTGCAGATGGTAGGAGATGCTGGTTCCCGACTCATTATTTCTGTCCAAGGAGAAATTCCAGGGCCCTGTCCACGTCTCCAACATCTAGGAGGTGGTCTTTTAGCTCCCTTGGGAGTTCAAGTTTCAGGCATGAGTTTGCTGCTCTGGATGACAAAAGAGGTGCAAAGGTGGGGACCCCAGGAGAGAGGAGGAGAGCAAGAAGCCACCCAGTGGGGAGGATCCTGGGACAGGACAGGGCTGGCTGGCTCAACTGGTTCAGCCTAGCCAGGAAAGGGCAAGTCAGATCTGGCTCAGCAGTGGGGGCTGGGCTGGGGGAGTGGCGCTGACTCAGGGCCTGGCAAGTCGGGTGACAGACAGTCCAAGGACAGCTGTTGCCTGGGTGTTTTTAGAAAACTTTGGCTGCCAAAGACTCATGGGCTGCTTCTGCATCTCCTCAGAAACAGGCAGAGAAAATGAGGACATCTTCTTTATGTCCTCTAGGACATATGTCTAACTCTAGGCATGGGGAATTAATATCTGCCCATACTCTGTTGATCCATGCCAAAATTTACCTGGAAGACAGGGCAGGTATTAGCCAAGAGGCCTCTGAATCCCCTTTGAATCCTCTGAAAATCACTAAGCTTTTCATCTTAGACCTTTTTAGGTACTTGTCAAGAATCCAGTGTAGAGCTTAAGAGAGAGGTGTTGAGGTCTGGAGGGTCTGGAATCAAAACCCAACTTTTTCACTTATTATTCTATAACTTTGATCAAGTTTCTTAACTTTTTAAAAAATATTTATTTTTATTTATTTGACAGAGATCACAAGTAGGCAGAGAGGCAGGAGGGAGGGAGGGGAAGCAGGCTCCCCGCTGAGCAGAGAGCCTGATGTGGGGCTTGATCCCAGGACCCTGAGATCATCATGACCTGAGCTGAAGGCAGAGGCTTAACCCACTGAGCCACCCAGGTACCCAAGTTTCTTAATTTAAAACAACACATATTAAAATTTCCAATATAGAAAAATTAGACATAATACTGTGATGGATTCCTGCATAACTGTTATCCAGCTGCAACAATTACCAACCCATGGCCAACCTTGTTTCATCACTCCTTGCTTCATCTCCCCTCCCTCCAATTCTTTTGAAGGAGATCCCAGGCATCATCTATTACACCCCTCTTCTTCAGACTTTTTTTTTCTAAGTAAGCTCTACACCCAACATGGGTCTTGAACTTAAGACCCCAAGATTGAGAGTCGCACACTTCACCCTATGAGTCAGCTAGGTGCCCCAACTTCTTCAAATTCTTGTTTTTTCATCTGAAAATGGGCATTATAATAGTCCCTATCTTAACGTATCTTGCTACCCTCCCATCTCTCTGCCTGTGCCCCTCTTTCCTCCTAGAGGCCTCTCCTTGTAGCATCCAAGGACTCTCTCCCCTGTCAGCACTAGGTCCAGTGCTGACATTGCAACAGGGTTAGGATGACCGCCCAGCTGTCCAGGCCTCAGGATAGGCTGGAAGTGCTGGAGGCCTGAGTCCTGGGGAGGGGGTTTAGAGGGAGTCCATGGAGTCCAGGGAAAGATACAGCTACAGCAGCCATATGAGGGAGACAGGCAGATGGGGGCCAAGTGTGAGCAGAGGTGCGGCAGGTCCACGCAGCAAGGTCAGCAGAAAATGAGAAAGGGAAAATGAACATGGTGGGAACATCAGGCGAAATGGGAGTCACTGTAGGAGTTCTACCAAAAATAAGTGCGATAGTCAGGGATCTCGGTTGCAACACAAACTGATTTTGGCAAAAAGAAGCAGAAAATATGCTTATTGAAAGGTTATTAGGAAGCTCTCAGAATTACTGAGGCTGGAGAAGCAGATGAGGAATTTCGGCACAGCAGGCACACGTGCACTGGGCCTGGGATGCTGTCCAGCTCGGGGGCTCACAGGTGCCCTGGGAACCACGTACTCCTGCTGCGCCCCACTGCCTCCTCGGGACATGCCCCGTGGCACCTGCTGCTCTGTGTCGTCGGTGCCTGTACTGAAGCTTTAGGCTGGCGCTTCGGGCTGGTAGAGCCCAGCTCCCGTGGCCACAGCCTAGATGTGTGTTTGGAGGGGGAGGGCGGGTGCCGGGGAAGGGAAATGCAGTGGGAGGAGGGCCGTGCATCCGGGCAGCTTGCAGCGGAGCATTTGCTTGTCAAAGGAAGGGGATTCAACGCTGGGGCAGCCAAAGACCTGGCAAATGTCTGCTCCACAAGGGAGGGAGTATGATTTGGGTGAGGGCTGGGGGACTGGCAGTGGTGGGAATGAGGTAGAGAAATCCACGCAAGATTTCCACGGGGCTGGCATGGACACCATGGCCTGGAGCGGGGCAAAAGGTAGCGGAATGCTGGATGTACAAGCTACGTGGCAAAGGCTGGTGTCCTCTCCGAGTAGTCTGGACAGTCGGCATGGCTACCCTCAGATAGCCATGAAGATCTCGGCAGTGTCTGACTCAACTGGTTGGTAGCGTGAAGGCTTCTGGTACCCCATGCTTCCACCCTCTTTTGGGCTCCAGGAAAGAGGTGGGACAGCCTGCAAGTAACTGGGTGCTTAGTCCAAAGCGCTGGAAGCAGGACTTCATGAGGGCTGACAGGTGACAGCTGAGAGCTGAGCTCCCGGCTTCAGGCTTCATGAACGGACATTTCTATGATGTCTGAGCTTCCGTAATCCATCAATGTGATCAAGTAAATCTGTCCCAAATTTTAAAATTTGCACAACTATTGTTATGTTATGTGGTAATGAGGCATAAAAAAATGCCCAGAATCTATTCTTTTTTCAAGCCAAACCTAATATTTAGGGTTTTTTCCCTCCCTTTGCTATCACTCATATCTACGAGGAGTATCGGTACCGATTTCCTCTATCTTCAGGTACAATTTTTTTTAAAGATTTTATTTATTTATTTGAGAGATAGAGAGTGCAAGCATGTGAGCACAAACAGGGGGAGGGGCAGAGGGCAAAGCACATTCCCTGCTGAGCAGGGAGCCTGATGTGGGGCTCCATCTCAGGACCCCAGGATCATGACCTGAGCCGAAGGCAGAGGCTTAACCGACTGAGCCACCCAGGCAGTCCTATCTTCAGGTACAAATGAGTCCCCTCCTCACTTGTTTTGTTTAAAAATTTAGATCTGGTTCTCTATTTCCCTCTTCCTCAGCTTCCCCCTCTCTAAAAATAGATAAATAAAAATAAAAATTTAGATCTGGGAGGCAGAGTACTGAGTTAACCATCTTGCCCACTTATTTGCCCATTGACTACTGACATTTTTAATCTGTGCAAGGTCCTTCTCATTTTATTTTATTTCATATTTTTCCCTTCTTCCCCCTGATTACTCATTCTTTCCACAAGTTCCCATTGTAATGTGTTAATGATGTACATTATTAAATATGTGTGAAACCTCATGCAATATAATTTTGTATGTTTTTAATTTACAGGAATGGCTTTGCACTATAAATCATTTTGTTTCCTTTGTTCCAGTTGCTGAACATGCAGCTTGTTACTAGCTTATTATTGCTACACAGTATTCTGTAGTGTGTGGGGTAGGCCATGGACAGACCTGCTATTGGCCAAATAGTACAATGAAGAATTTTCTTACATGGTAGATGATAGACCTTTGAATGCTGGCCTAGCCTCTCACAAAGCCTAATCCTATAAAAACTTAGTCTGCACTCTGAACTCATTAGAACCCTCTTTCTCCTAAATGGCCTGCACTGATCATCAGAATTCGGGCATGTGTATGAGAAGAACTTGGAAGGCCTATGTTCTTTGCTTTACTTGGTTGCTAGTGATAAAGTGGTAACAAGGTAGCCTTGGGTGTGAGTTGTCATGTTAGTCAATTTTCCTTCTTTCTTATTTTTAAGATTTTATTTATTTATTTGAGAGAGCATGTGAGCACGGGCCGGAGCAGAAGGAGGGTATAAGCAGATCCCTGCTGAGCACAGAGTCCAATGAGAGGCTCGATTCCATGACACTGAGATCATGACCTGAGTCAAAATCAAGAGTCAGATGCTTAACTGACTGAGCCACTCAGCACCCTAATATTAGCCAATTAAAAAAATATTTATGTATTTATTTGAGAGAGAGAGCGTGAGTGAGAGAGAACATAAATTGGGGGAGGGGCAGAGAGAGAGAGAGAGGAGCAGACTCTCTGCTGAGCAGGGAGCCCGATAGTGGGGCTCAATCCCAGAACCCTGGGATCATGACCCGAGCTGAAGGTGGGCACTTAACCAACTGCGCTACCCAGGTGCCCAGTATTAGCTGATTTTCAACCCCAAGCCAACCCTCTATGGTCTGAACTAACTCAATATGCATCCTCCACATTTTATTTACTCATTCCACCAGTAACAGATGCTTAGATTGATTCTATCTAGCTGCCACAAATAAGGAACCTTTGTGAGGATTTCTCATGGACACACCCTGCATGGTACTATTGGGTCATAGACATGTACATCATTTATTATATATTGCCTCATTGCTTTCCAGAATGGCTGGACCGGACTGCACTCCCACCAAGTATACATGAGAATTCTTGTCCCTCCATATCCTCACCAACACTTGATATTATCCATCTTTTTAATTTTTGTCATTCTGATGGGCAGAAAATACTATCTTGTTTGAATTTCTCTCATTAAAAGTGAATTTGAATATTTCTTCATGCATTCTTCTTATACTCCTGTGACATATCATTTCTTTCCTTCATTTATTTTAAAGATTTTTAAATTTTATATTATTTTATTTATTTGACAGAGATCAAAAGTAGGCAGAGAGAGAGGAAGGGAAGCAGGCTCCTTGCTGAGCAGAGAGCCCAATGCGGGGCTCAATCCCAGGACCCTGAGACCACGACCTGAGCCGAAGGCAGAGGTTTAAACCACTGAGCAACCCAGGCGCCCCCCCTTCATTTATTTTAAATTTGCATACCAAGAGATAATTTTTATGTAATTTACTGAATAGGCTTGGTAACTTAAAGAATGGTTACAAGGCAAGGTTCATCTGGAAGGGGGTTTCTTCTCAATCAAGTACCAAATCACCTCAGTCTTAGCATCTCAGTTGGTCCTGATTTCTATAACCTGCCAGTGGTAGCCTGATCTGGGCATTTCCATAGGACTGATCCTCAACTCAAATAATGTTCAGTTATGGGTGCCACGTTCCACTGGAGGGATGTATGCAAACCCAAATGGTAGCGCTGATAGTTATCTGAGAGTCATCTTACTGAAGAGAGTTAGTTTGGACCAGCTTCAAGGAAAGTACCAATGCTATATCTTCCAATAGCTGAAGAGCTGTCACATGAATGTGAGGAAAAGTTCATTCTGTGTTGCTCCGGAGCACAGAATTTAAAAAATGGATGATGTTCCAGGGAAGCATACTTACATTCAGTATGTGGAACCCTTTTCTGTCAGAAATACCCAGCACTGGATTCGGTCCTGTTGGCATCAGCAAACTCACTGGAAGTATTCAGAGACTGGACAGGTCATTGGTTGCTTAGGGCTTTGCTGCATGGAGCAGGAAATTAGTTTAGATGCCTTCCAAGATTTCCTCTAATGCAGATGTGATTCAGTCTCATTTATATGTATTGAGCTCGTACTGCATGCAAGACACTGGTCTAGGTATTCTAGGAGATACAACAGTTGTTCCTTAGATGGTTTACATCTTTCGGCGGGGGGGCCGGAGAATCAATGTTTAAGGACTGCTAGTCCCACTGCAGGTTCTTTACATGGATTATTTTAATCTTCACAATAGCTTGGTTTGGCAGCTGATAACCCCATTTTCCAGATGAAGAAACTGAAGTTTAGGATGACTAGTAATTGTCTAAGATGACCCAGCTAAATGAGATGGAACAGGAATTCGATATCAGATCTCTGTATCTCCATTGTATCATGCCACGAGTCTATGAATTTGTAAGTCACAAGTGTAGCTTCAAATGTCTTGGTTTGGAAAAGGGTTAAAGCATTCCTGAACCCTGGCTCTGCCACTCAAAAGTGCCTTTTCTCTCTAACTGTTCTCTTCTGATTTTTTGTGCTGTGAGTGTTCCGACCACCTCATGCAGGCCAAGTTGCCATACTCAGTGCTCTCCCTTCCTGTCTCTGGATTTATCTAAAGACTTCTTTGCTCTTCAGAGCTCTGACTTTTGGTGCTGTAAAATTCTAGTTCCTGTGATGGACCAAGTGTGCCTTATAGCCCTGTTTTGCATTGATACCCCCAGGGGGTTATGCTGCACATCTTCATGTTAAAAGAGAACCACTATGTTTGTTTATTTCTTGCTGCTCTCATTTTCTAAGTAGTGTTAATTGAGCAGTTACTACTTTAATACCTAGTTTAATAGCCAATTATTTGAAAATCATCATTTGCCTTGGATTTTTTTTTTGGTTTTTCTTTAAATATTAAAAAAAGGTTAACTTACATATTCACATTTTTATATGTAAATATACAACACCTAGGCAGGTTAGGGTTCCCACTCCATCCATAATCACATTAGAGTGGCATAAAGTTGCAAAGATAGATTTAGGGGAAGTTCCTTCCCATCTAGGATGTCCCCACAGATTAACAGAACTCATTTTATGTCTCAAAATAGGTGATTTGTTAAGATTTATGTCCCTCTAGGTTTGCTTTTTTCTTCAAGGCAATGATCCTTAAATGGAAAAA
>RCUC01080170.1:0-10040 GCA_003697995.1 Taxidea taxus jeffersonii
GGATTAAAAGCTGTATCAGAGGAATTAAACCTTGAACAATTAAAAGACTAATGTTAATTTAAAATTAATTAAAATTAATTAATTTAATTAATTAAAAATTAATTAAAAGCCAGAGACCACAAAAGAGAGTTGCTAAAGAAATATGTGGAAGCCTTCTACTTTTTAATTGATGCTGTTCCTGAAATCACTGAAGGTCAGCAGTCCAGGTAGTCAAAAAGAAAAGGTGAATACAAAGCAAGACAGATTGAAGATAAACTGGAATCTGTGTCTGCCTCCAATTGTTTCAAATTTCTTTGCTGTGGAGATGTACATGTGCCTGGCTCAAGACTCAGGAAAGCAGAAGAAGGAAATCCATGGGAGCCGAAGGAGTGTGGATCTTGCCACGGCCCCATGGCAGAGGGTGACCCACTGGTCAACAAAAAAGTGCAGGAGCTACAGTGGTACCTGGGCCCCTAAACCAACATTCCAAGCATAATGACAGTCTCTTCCTTCCACCTTCCAAACATTGTGCAAGTATCTTGTGTTGTATACCCTAAGCCAGAACTATATTAGGAAGGGAAATTTACTTGCAGGTAAGCTAAATGAATGCTGTATAATCATCATACCAATCCTAGATCACCAGCCTCCAGCCAAGTGGCCAACTAACTCCAGAAACATGGAGTGTGGTTAGCAGAGTTCCATCAAGATCACTGAAACTAGAAAACTTATTCAGCCCACCACAGAATCACAAGCTAAATAAACTATTGTTTTAAGCCACTGAGCTTGTTTCACGGGGAGAGCTAGTAGCTAGTAGCTAGACTTCTTAGTATCTACCTTATTCTGTAAGACTTGTATCATTTAATTTTCCAACCATGTAAAATATTATTAATTAAGAATGAAATTAACTTAAAAATATCGGAAAGAACTGTAGTATGTTACTGGGTAGCTTATTAGTTACTGAAAAGGCACCGCCTGAACAGGTAGGCAGTTCAGAGTGGCAGAAAGAGAGATGTGTGTAAATCAACTGAGTCCCCCACATCCTGGTCCATTTCAGATGTGGAACAAGCATCCACCTCTGTGAATGTTTGTTCCTCCAACCTGTCTTTTTGCCTCTCTTTTATTCTTGATCCCAATCTATCCCCAAGGCTTTGGATTCCCTGTCTGAGCTATCTCTTAAATATGCCATCTTCTTTTTGTCCCCACTGCCATCACTGTAGCCCAGGCTATTCCAACAACATCCAAACTCATATCCCTGTTGCCACATTGCCTCCTTCCAATCCATCCTCTGTATTTAATAGGAGTTAAAATATAAACCAGATCATGTCATCCCCTCATTCCATTTCCTGCTTGAAGTCTTCAATGTCTTCCAGTTAAATTATGAATTTATACAAAGTCCTTGTCCTGATTTATGAGATCCGATAAGACCCGGATCTTACCAATTTATCTGATCTCCAGTGTCACTCTCCCAGATCCATCCTACTTGATTCCAACTACAGTAGACTTCCTTCAGTTCCTCAAGCACTCAACACTTAATCTCTTTCATATCTTTGGAATTGTATATGACATTTCTCATGCCTATTTCTTTCTCTCCCTCCATGAGGATATATAATAGAATAGAATAGAACATAAACTCCATGAGGGCAGGACACTGTATACCTTGTGTATTATTTTGTCCCTGAGGCCTATCAGAGAGCTTTACACAGAGGGCCCTCAACAAGTACTTGACAGATGAATGGATTACTGAAGTAAGGTGGATTGAAATAACCTATCTCCTTTCAATTCCTTTGAGTATCCATTTAAGCATACCATGCATCTTCTTAGATTTATCTGGCTCTACCCCTTGCTTCATTCATGTGTCTGTTGCAATGTCTATTCCTCAGAAAGGCCTGCCCTGATCCCATCTCATGTAGTCTCCACTTGACCTTCTCTAAGTCCTTATATATTTATCACTCTTTGAAAATATATTATTTGTGCTCCCTTTGGCAGCACATATATTGAAAATATATTATTTGTGTGTTTATTTTTTATTGGCATATTCATTTTATTTTTTCAGGTGTTTAAAAATGGTATTAAAATTGAAGACAACATTATATTAGTTCCAGAGTTATAATGCAATGACTCAATATTTATATATATCGTGAAACGATCACCACGATGATATTTGTATTTATAGAATGGCAGGAACGGAGGTTGTCTTATCACCTAGAATAGTGCTTAACACATAGAAGATGTTTGGTCATACATACATACACACACAGAATAGTGAACAGTGACCCTAACATATACTTCCTTGCTTTCCTCTGAGGACTGACAGTTGAATTCCAATCTAGTCCCCAGAACCCAGCTACCACTAATTGGACCATCCAAAGCTGAGCATGTCAAAGTAGCACCTGCTTTGAATTCTTTACTCCTGAGCTTCATCTGCCTTCTGGGACTCATATTCTTTTGCTCTATCCCAATTGCTACCAAATTGCCTGACCTCTGACAAGATTGCTGTACACCCTTGGCTATGCTTGGCTTACCAAACCAAACCTTCTCTCTCACTGTGTCTCCCCATCTCAGCTCTCTTGGAAGGTCTGGGGCCCTTTCTTATTACCTCCTCCAGATGCCTTAACTTTCTGTATGTAATTGCCTAAATAAACCTCCCTGACTCCTGAGACATGACTGAAGGAACAGTGAAATCAAGTCTGAGAAAAAAGGTTAAGGAAATTTAGCAGTGGCCCTTGAAGATTTAGCTGTTCACTTAGGGTGGCAATATTCTTCTGAAGAGCTGCATAGAACCCACAAATTTGAATATACTATACCATAATGCATTCAACTATTCCTCCACTGACAGCCAATGTTTACAGTAAGTACCCTTGTGCATAACCCTTTGGAGACATTCACTATGATGCCATTTATGTAAAAAGAAAAAGACTCTGCACATCTTCCATGGCACAGGCATGTATGTAGGTATATGAATGCACAGCAATTGTCTGTTAATAGTAGCTACATCTGGAGATCTAGGTCTCCAGATCATCTGGGTCATGTTCAAAGACATTTCTGCCTTCTCTGTTTCAGTTTTACAATAAGGAAAATGCAAGTTTGTGTTACTCACAAGATTAAAGATGATTAAAAACATTAATGAAACAAATTTTAACAACAACAACAAAAAAATGAATGCCCTTTTACCAAAGTAGCTTTCTCGGGGATAGTGGAAACTGGTAATGAAATTAGACTTTCTGTATTCCTATCTCTAGGTGGAGGTATGGAATGTTGCAAAAGGCAAGCTGTCAGGTTGCCCAGGGAGGAGGCCATCTGGGTAGACCATTACCTAGTTTAGCAGCATGGTAACCCATCCTCCTGTGGCACATTTTAAGAACTTTAAATTTTTACTTTGAACTTTGTCTCTTGCATCAGGAGAGTAGAGCCTAATAAATGGGAACCTGTCTCAGCATTTCATCACAGATTTCTGGAACTTAGCTGTATCTCTACAAAATCTATCCAGGACTTCCCAGAAAAAGTCCAGGCCTGGATTCTACAATTGCATCACAGTGCAATGACTGGGTTTCACAGCTAAGTCAGTGGGATGTCAGGAGGCTGTCATCTGGTATCTAAGCCATTGAGTTACATTAGAAAAGTGTGATAACAATGAAACAGCACACCCTTGTGTTTTCACTTGGCTTTTCTTTCTCAGGTGTTTCCTGACACCTCACATACCTTTGCAACATAGCAATGTGATAATTTGGGGGCAGATATCACCATCCTGTTTTACTGAAGGTCTTTGCTCCAGCAGTGTTGGTCTTTCAGTATCTTTGCCAAGTACCCCAGGGTCTTTGCACTTGCTATTTTTCTGCCTGGGAATGCTCTTTTCCTAATCCTGTGGTAGTCCTTTCATAGTCAAAATCATCTTCTAGAGCAATCATTTCTGACTATGCAGGTACCCCTCCAGTTCCTTTCTATTACATCACATCTATTACATCATATCTTAAATTCTTTATAGCACTATCTGGAACTATGTGATTTATTTATTTATTTATTGCCTTCCTCTCCCCAGCTGAATGTAACAGAGCTTAGGATTTTGTCACATTCACTGCTAAATACCCAGCACAGTTCCAGATATCCTGTAGGCACTCAGAAAGGCCTTTTGAATACATAAACAAATAATTCCTGAGAGGCTATGCTAGAATACTGATTCTCAGTCCAGGCAGACTCATCAGAGTCATCTGGAGGGCTTTTAAAAAATACTCTGCCCAGGGCTACCCTCCATAGATGTCTATTTAACCCTTTAACAGGCTGGCTTAGGCTTGGTAGTTTTAAAAGCTGCAGAAATGATTCTAAAATGTGTCCACAACTGGGTATCCAAGGCTGGTAGTTTTTTCAGACCTTTCTGATGCTGTTACAATTCCCCAGGAGGAAGACTGTAGTCATAAGGAGCATGGTGAGATGTGGTTGGACTTGGTTCAGGATACAAGATGTGCAACTGAGGCTAGTCATTTGAAGATGTGTCTAATAACACTAGCTTTATTAGCAGAACTGAGACAATGACCCACATTCCCTGATTAAAAATAGCAGACCTCATCTGGGAACATGTTGCCTCTTACTTCTTGGCTGCTCATTCCATGATATTCTAAAACACCCTGCAGAAATCAGTGCACAGAATTTGACTACCCCTTCTCCTGGAATTTAGAATTGCATCTAAGTGGAAGTTATGCTCAAAGAAAGAAATTTCTAGATATAAGCCTCCTCTCATTATTGTTCTTGTCCTCTTCTTTTTCCTTTGGCTTCAATTCCTTCCCTCTCTCCATTTCTTTTCCCCTATAATCTTAGCACTTTTTATTCCCTCAGAACTTTCTAAAATGTTTCCTTAAATATTTGGAAGTTTTTAGTTTTTTAGTTCCAAAACTTGGAGAGTTCTCTGGATAGTGTTCTGGGCAATCTATGGATAAGAAAAAAATTCTTCATCCAGGCATTCCCTCTCATCCTCATGCAAAGACACCACACAGATTATAGTTTGCCATAAATCCTAGATGATATTCTTGTCTTCTCAGACCAGAAAAATGGGGAGAAAATTGGAGTGCAGACATTTGACCCTTCTCCAGACTGTGGAAGTTACAAAGTTCCTGGAAAAACAATAGACATCAAGGTCTTCTGGGCATTTGTGGGAGATGGGTCATATGAAATTTTGAGTTTTGAGAGCCTCTAAACAAATCTCCTCTTCTGTCAATTAAACAATTGATTTATGAGGAGTGAAGTCGCCACATGGTTTGGATACACCATGCTCTAGGGATGAAAAGAGAAGGAAATGTAATTTTATTTGGAAGACCTTTTAGGCTGTTGGCCATCTAGTACTGAGGATAAAATCTCAGTGCGGAAAGGATGAAGAGGGAGTGGGGCTGACACAGAGTGGAAGGATGGATTGAACAGAATGTAGAGTTTGGCCCTCAGTGAAGCATTACATTGCTTGCAGCCATTGGATAGATTGGGCTTCCCATTTCCTAGATTTCCTTAGGGTTTCCTATTTTTCCGATGAGGTGGTGAGAAGGCACAGGGTATGTTGGGTTCAGCCCTCTTGGAACCAGGGGAACCCTGTGTTTTGTGTCTGTATATGTAGACATGTATGAAACTTAGCAGACCTGACCCTTGTCTCTGCATGGAGAACTCAGGGGAAAAGGCCAGGTGGGACATGGCATGGTTATTAAAATGACCACACAGCACACAGTGTCCTCCCTCGATTCGGCACTTCACATTCTCCAGTGAAAAATTAGTGGAAAATGCTTATTTGTGTCAGGCTTTCCTCGTGATTTAAATGCTTCATGCTTCACCCAGGACACCTGTGTTTGTTGAGCAATACTAGAGGAGGCCTTTGAGAGGTTTACAAAAGACTAGGCAGTGAAAGGGATGAGTAATGAAATGGAGGTTCCCCCTGGGGTTGAAGAGAGCATGTGGGAAGATGTTGGGAGGAGGGGTAGAAAAGAACGGAGTAGTAGGGAAAATTAACCTCTTTATTCATCCTTTTAGCAATGCGATAGCTATGTATTGAGCATCTTTATGACAAAGTACTTTCCCAAGTCTAGTGGATATGTCAAAGTGAATCAGAATGGATTTGCCTGTCTCATATTTGCTCAACTTTTTCCTACTTCTCTTCTGTGGAGAACTTTCCTGACTCTTGGGTGAAGGTATTGCTCTTTTCTTGATTCTTCAGTAGCCCTTTATGCAGATTTCTCCTCTGGCACTTACTACATTTGTTATATTCTAATTTCCTATGTACACATCCATCTACCTCACAGCAGTCTGAGTTCTGCAAATAGGGATCATGTCATAATCATCCTTGACAACACGCATATGGGAGGTGCTCAATAAAGGTTGATTAAATGGATTTGAAATTAATATTTAACTTGGACAGGTAGATTAGTCTTCACATATTTATAAATACGATGTTGTTGCAGATTTAATTTCTTAATCTGTTCTGGGAACTGAGGAGGCGGGTTTGAAAGTGATATGTTGAGATCCATGAATCTCCTATTTTGTTCTTCAGATAATCAACAATGTCAGAACTATCCCATGGAGGATTGGTGGGTGGGATAAAACTAATGGTCATTATTTAAATGCAGTTGATATAGTTTTTAATCAGTTGGTCCTTTCCTAACTCATTGTTCTCTCTCTTATTGTTCCAAACCATGCCCTCAACATGTGCCACATCCATGAAGTACTCATCAACAATGGCAATGATGAGAAAAAATATTTATGGAGTTCTTCCATAGATGCTTTGCATGTTCATGTTTCATTTATTCCTCATGAAATTCCATGAGGGTAATACTACTATTGTTCTAATTCTAAAATAAAGAAACTGAAACATAAAAAGTTTAAGTAACTTGTTCAAGGTCACATAGCTTATAAGTGGGATAGAAGCAACAATCCTGCCATGGATTGGGCTCTTAACTTCTCTGCTATATTGTCTCCCCTATTTGGCTACTCATCCTCTAGGAAGTTTATGCACAAGAAGAGGTAAACACATGTCACCTCTTGTGTTGAGGATTTGTTGCTAGACTGGGTATCACACCCTCTGAGAACTTGATCTGCTTTCTGTATTTCTATAAAACCTACTTCTCTTCTTTTTCATATGGCATCAATTATAATTGTCTAATTTCTTGTTTGCTTCCCCCTTGAGCCTGTAAATTCTTTAAGAACAAAAATTTTAATCTCTCAATGCCTAGAACCTGTTGCTCAAGAAATATTTGTTTAATTATTTAAGAAAAAATGCAATTTTCTTCTTTCTAACTTCTCAAGAGCATTTCCATAAGAATGCTTATTGCAATACTTATTAACAATGTTTGTTGCATCCACTGATTTGTTCATTCTTTCAATAGATATTTGTTGAGGGAGGACTTGCTGTGTTAAGCATTCTTCTGGGGGCTGAGGTGAGAAAATGTAAATGGTTCCTGTTTATAAGAGGCTTGCCGTCTACTGAGAGGTGTGTAGACATTAATTAGAATCATCTAAGCACAATTTGAGATATTGCTATGGAGAAAGGGAAAGAGTGTTATATGAAAACATAAAATTGAACAGAGGAATCCCTGAATCTCAGAGAAAACCCATAAACCTATCAAAAGTTCAAGTAGATCATGCTTTGACTCCTTAGGGTAAACCCCTGAGTCAATAGCCACTGATGATAGTGAGTCAATTAAACGCAAATTTGGAAAATCTGCACAAGTCAGTAAGTTATTTTTTGAACAGTCTCAAGATCATAGAGTTAAAGAGTTCCCAACAGTCACTGAATCCAACTTAATATACACTGGAAAAGCTTAGTTGGAATTAAGGTTCCAGGTAAATTGATTGTGCAAGGGTAATGAGAATCCATCCTAGTCTGGGAGGATTTGCTCTATGTCCCAATACTGTTCCTGGTAACAGACCAGTGTCTACCCAGAAAGTTTATGAGGCATTTAGGGAGTTATCTTGATAAGATCATGTAATTTTACACAGAATCCAGAGCAAGTTATGCTAAACCAAGTCTGACATTTGCTAGGGATTTATTCCAGCTTTGTCTTGGTGCTACCCTCTGGTGGGTAAAACCAGAGAGCAGAGATTGAACTTCTAATTCTGGAGAATATACTGATAGAGTGAGCTTTTGTTTTATTTAGAGGAAAGATCATAAGATATTATTAAAACAACTTGAACATCTGGTTTGGGGATAAAGTCATTTTATTGTGCAACTGCCAAGCCACAGAGCCAAGCTTACCAAGAAAGCCTCCCTCTCTCCCAGCCTTCAGTAAAGTCTAATACCCAACTATTATAATATGCACCCTCCAACACAAATGAAGAGTAAAGGGGAGCAGAGTGAGGTCTTCAAAACTCAAGGAAAATTCACCTGGTGGTTGGAAAATCAGAGCAATGCAGAGTAGCTACACTCCCTTTTGAATCTTTTCTCAACGTAGCTGCTACCTATTCAAACTCTCAATGAAAACATCCAAAAAGCAAGCAATATCCAAAAGAAGTATTCATTGAATCCCAGTAAAATCCCCCCTCCCTCCACCTCTATCCTCTTCTCTATAAAGCTGAAAAGTGCTGATCAGTCTTAGAGAAAATAAAAATCAGAGTTAGCAAGGAACCTTAGAGTATACATGGAATGGGGTTCTTCTCTCTACATGTTCAGTGCTGGGGAAGTCCTTTCCTTCTACTGCACTATTGCTCTGGGCATGCCCTTAAGTTACTTAGTCTCATTCATCTCTTCAAAAAGCAGTCTCATTCATCTCTTCAAAAAATATTCAAAATTTTTTCAAAAAAGTCTTCACTTCACTATCAGGTAACAGGCTCTGTGCCAGGCACTAAGCTTTATGATATGATGGTGTTTATATTTAGGCAGGTAAGATACAGTTAAACAGGCACATACATAGAATGACTGCTAGTTATTCAAGACCTATGAAAGCAATAAAGCACTGGGAATATAAACACCTGGTCCTCCCATTTCTTCCATTTACACCCAAGGCTGACCTTTCAGTCAATCATGATAGCCTTTCCCACATTCCAGACAGTTGATACCAACTAATCAAACTGGCAAACAAAATTAAAGTCTATCTGCTGCCCCCAAGCCAGAGTTCTCAGACAAGGACAATAAAAACCCTAAATAAGATGTACCTATGTCATATATGCCTACTCACAGTATCAGAAAGTTGGAAAACAGACTAGAGATCTGTTTTTGCTCAATCCCTTTGTTTTTGCAGTGGCCCAGAGCAGAGCAGTGATCTGCCACAATCTCTCAGGTCTCCTGTGTCAGAGCTCTGGTAGAAACTCCAGTCTCAAGAATCCAATTCCAGGACCTTCACCTGTTGCCTTCAATAGAGATTTTAATTTTGGTCTTATCCTATTCAACCATCTCTCTGTTCACTAATTGTGGTTTCATAACTTGAAGAACCCAGAAGAGGGAGGAAGGGATATTTACAAAGTTTAGGAGTCAAGTAATTTTTCTGGTTGGCAAGATGAATCAATGAGAAGTAGATTGTAGAGGCTTAAAAAGGGAAAGCATATCAGAACCCAGCAAATAAACAGAGATTAGGTTCTTTCTTTCTTAAATATTTCAGTATTTTCAGAATGTAGTTAAGTTATCCTCCTTTTGAGTCCTCAGCTTGTCTTTTCAGGTGTGGGGATTTGGGAAGAAGGGAAGGGTTGCGATGAGTGAGATGTGGAGGCAAGATTGGACTGTTTCTTTTTTATATTTGCTAAATGCTCTTGCATTGATTACCCATGTAATACAGATGCTGAGAATAATCCACTATACTCCAAACCAATGATACCAGTTTTTGCATCTGATAGCATTTTACCAGAGGAAGTCAACTATAAACAGGTTTTTAGTCTGACAATCCAAGACTCCTCACAGAATTGACTCAGCAATTATTTTGTCCAAGGTACATAGAGCAAGTTTGCTAAGTCTGGGTCATTTTGATAAATTCTTGAAAACAGGGACCCCAGACTGCAAGGGGAGAACATCAAAGATCTCCTGGGGCTGTAACTAGAGCTGGCAACTGGCCTATGTCCTCACTTCACTCCAGCCCTGGGCCTGCAGCAAAAGGAAGATTACTAGGCAG
>RCUC01080244.1:0-16960 GCA_003697995.1 Taxidea taxus jeffersonii
GGGGAGCCTGCTTCCTCCTCTCTTTCTGCCTGCCTCTCTGCCAACTTGTGATCTCTCTCTGTCAAATATATAAATAAATTCTAAAAAAAAAAAAGTATTTTGTGCTGATGTTCAACATTTTTCATAAGTGGAAACATCAAATTTTGTTTGAATTGAGATTTGGCAAAAAGTTTATCTTTGTTGATATACTTCCTATTTTGATTTCTGTATAATTCAACGTGCTTGTTTGTATTTAACTGCAGGAAAACTGAATGCAAACTGAGTACCCAGTGGTAATAAATTTATCTTAAATGTCTAATGAACTCCACTTTTCCTTATTCCTTTTAAATAATTTGTATTGTTTTATCCCCGATTGTCCTGTTTTTAAAATATGCTCAAACTTTAAGACAGCTCTAAAGATGTATGTATTCATTATATTTAAGTGGCATAACAGAGAATGGGAATATATAAATATCAGCATTCCTCTATAAATAACTTAGCTCAACTTCTCTCTCCATTTTTAATCAATAAGGAAGGATTCAATAAAAAAAGAGTTCAATATTGGTAGCAAAAAAATCTATTTCATTAAGAAAAATGACAAGTGATTTGTTATTAAAACTCATTGTAGCCTTATAAAGAGCCTAAAATTTCAGATGTGTTTTGAGTTTATAATTTGTACCTATGATTGCCATGCAAATTCATTCCACTGGGCTGAGCAATAGATACAAATTGGATTATAAACTCCAAAGTAACAAAATCAAATTATGGCTTTGTAAATGAAACACGAAACTGAGCACTGAATTCTTTTTAAGATAAAAGAGCAACAGAATTGCAACTAAATGATAGAAACTGGGAGAAGATAGTTCACTGCTGCATTTGTATTAAAAATTGAGTTTAGAACAATATGTTGTATGGTTTTATAATTAAAAAATCAGTTGCTGGAGTATTTTATGTTCTTTTGGTATATGTTAAATAATCTGTGGGCGAGAGGGCATCTCAAGGTTGTGATCTGTATAATAAGATATGGAAACAATTTGGCAGAGTGCAGGTTAAGTTCCCTTCCATCCATTTGTCCATCCACAAATACCACACTTATCATGGGGCTGGAACTAGTCACCCTTCTTAAAGGGCTTGGCCTGTGACCATTCATTATAAACTGGGTCCTTGGACTTCTAATCAATCGCTATAATCTGCTACATGGCATCATAAGAGTTTCAGTTGTTTTTGCTTTCTGAGAAGCTCATTGCTTTCTGAGAAGTTCATTGATAAGCATGTTTAAATTCAATTTAGTGGTTGATTTGGGATTATAAAAATAGTATGAAGTCATTACATAAATTTGGAGAAATGTGAAAAATGCAGTAGAGAAAAAAATACCCATAACAGATAAATAGGTGACAATCATTGTTGTCATTTTGATATATTTACCTCTCAGTCTTTCTCATATAAACACTATAATATATGTATATATGTTATATATATATACATACACATACATTTGGGGTCATACTGTACTAGTTTTTTTTGTCAAGTTTTGATTATGAATTTTTTTGCATGCTAAAAATTTTTAAAAATAAATTGTTAGCAAAAAAATAAATTGTTAGCAATTATAAAACATTCTATCAAATTGTTAAACCTCCTATATTTAGTCTTTTTTGTTATTATTTTTTTTCTGGTAATGGCCTATCACTATTACAATTAGTAATTAGTAATAGCCATATGTGATAGTAATTACTATAGGACTTCTAAATTTTAAATTCAATAGAAATTAAAACATAGACACAGCAGAGTAGAGAGAAACTGGAAAATATAAGCAAAAATTATGATCAATCATGCCAATTATGACAATAAACATAGTTGGAATATATTTCTCCATTAAAAGACACTAACTTTGAGTTTGGTTGTAAAATTTGACTATATCCTGCTTACATTGATAAGAAATGAAATAAAATGATGCAGAAATGAATACATGAAATACATACATAAAATAGATAAAATGAATACATAAAATAGATAAAATATGGTCTGATGCCAAATAAAATGGAAAAAGTTGAAAATTGAAATCAGATGGTACAGAATCTCCCCTCTCCACATCCGAGTTTAGGCTGGATGTTATAATTTAAAAATTAAAAAATGTCTTCAGTTTTATGGCAAGTATGGCACATATATTTTTTATACTAATTTACTGTCTCTCAGTGAATTTCACATATTTTAAGACTTTTTCCACCCACTTAAGGATTTGTTTTCCATTTTCTTTGCATAGTTTCATATCAGTTTGACTCAGTTTTCAAAAGAACTTTAAACACTTTACATAGTTGTGTTGTTAATAATTTGTCATACGGATTATAATTTTGCCTTTGTCTATGTAGATTTTTGCTTCTGGAGTTGTTTTTAACATACAGAAGAGCTCAAGAGTTTGCGGTCCAACATACCTACCAGTTTTGAGCTTTGTGATTTTTTTTCTTTTGTTCTTTTCCTTAGAATGGCCTGAGATACATATTCACCTTTCTCTAATTATTTTACACGAGTCTTTTCACTGGAAGTTGGGACGAGACTCATCATGCTCCCTAGCAACGGTATGGCCTGAATGGCCATTTCTTTATAAAGGCAGACTTGGCCAGGGGGAGCTTGTGGCAAATCTTCCCACAGCCTTCTTCCAACTGCAAAACAGCAAAGATATTTATGTCACTGGGAATCTCTACACCTGTGGTCAGGGATTTCATGCTGCTCAGGGCTCATTTCATGCAGAGCAGCAGGAAAGGCTGCTGTCCCACTTTCCCAGGGCTGAACATGAACTCATCTTCTTGTGAGCTGTCCCACACTCTCCCTGGCCTGCCAGAGAAGGGCTGGACACATGTTGCATGGTACTGCTGTCTGGCCTTTCTCTGTAGGCTACTTCATGCACGAGGTTGGACCTGCGTGTTAAATTGGTGGAACTGAGAGAATAAAATGCCCATGAGATAATGGATGTTGGCTGACTTTGTAAACTGGGAGGCCCTGTTATTATTATCAGGAAAAAAGTCACCTATTAGGCCCTTCAGTAAAATGTGACTTTTGGGTATGCTGTTGCTTTTTATGTCCCAGAGCCCCAAATCCTGTCCTCTTGCCAACTGTAGAGTGCTAGCTAGTTGGTTAAATTTAGACTTAGAAGGGTGAGGTAATTTTGATGAAAGAATGTGAACTATGCACTGTAAATCCTGCTTCTAGATGCACAGGCAAGCATTGGCTAGGAAATTGCATTTAGCAGAAACTTAATGCGGTATCTTCTAGAACCGGCATAATACCAAACTGAGAAATCCAGGTCTGAAGGTCTTGTCTGCTGGATTTCGATGATGTTTTGCCAAAGAAATGATGGAAGTCCTGTCTATGGGGCAGCTGGCGCGAGGCTGGCCAGGACCTTGAGAACATGTTTTTAAAAGACCCTATGCTGGCAAGAGGTATAGAGATGACTTCATGGGACTTCTGAGTCTGGAATTTTTTTTGCTTCTATTACCAATTATTTTTGCTAGATTTTTGACACAGTGTTTTTAATTTTTAAAATCTAAATAAAAATAACTGTCAACTTCCTGAAGTTAAGCCTTAGTCCCATTGCTGGTGTGGGACTGACCTCGTATCACCCCTCTTTCATCATCAGACAAGGCTGGGGATTGGAATGAACACAAGGAGGCTCCTCGCTACACTCCATGCTTGTGTTTCTTTTGCAAAACATGAGAGTCGGTAGGGGCTAAATAAGTGAGCACACTCTCTTTCCTTTTGCTTCAAAAAAAAACCCTGCTGAGAAAGAACAAACTCTGAAACTACTAATAAGGGAAGGGAATGTCCTGTTCTCAGAAATTTTTGACCATAATCCCTCAGGCAATTTAGGAGTATATATTAATAGCTCATTCTAGGAAGATGCTAGGCTTTATGCCAGGCGTCTTATGAGAGGGCAATCCCATACAACCTATATTACTCAGGAAGGTCCTGGCTTATTCCTGTTGTCCTGATGTAATTATTAATAACAACCCTGTTCACTCACAAAAGTGTACCAGTCTGATTGATAATATATACAGTCATATTACCTATGTGATTTAACTTTTCCCTTAGTAAGAACCATGAGAAAGATACTATTATTATGATCTCCATTTTGCAGATGAGTTACTGATTTATTGAAAAGGTAAGTAATTTATCTGAAGCCACACAGCTTGGAAATGGCAGAGGCTGGAAGTCAAACCCAGGCAGTCTGTCCTCAGAGCTTGTCAGGGTGGGTCCCCAAGATTTGCCCTAAATGGAGTGACTTCTAATCTACAGTGTATTCCTAGAGTGGAGAAGAATCTGAATTCAGATCTGGGTTCTCTTCATCAGGACAAGCTGCTGTGCGTGCTTTCGTGCTCTTCTCTCAGAGAGTGGTGAAATGAGAGGACAAGCACGCAGAAGCTCAGGTTTGCCTGTCCTCAGAGAACAAAGTGCAGAACAGGCATGGAAATTCTCCCATTTAAGCCTAGCAACTTCCAGGATGCAAGGGAAAAGAACATGATCTCAAAAGAAAAGAAAAAGACCCCTCAGCAATGGTTATGTGGTTTAGGGGAACTCTGCTCTTGAGGCATTAGCAGGCTGACTTGGATTAAAAGGTAGAGTTTGCACAATCTGCCAGTATTTAGGGCACTCAGCTAGTGTGGTGTGAGGACAATGTATGTTCATATATAGAACACTTTTTCTTTGGAAGTTTATATTTTACACAGCGGGACAGATACCGCTACTTTTTGTTGATACCTGACTCCTGAATACAGAAAACTCTTTTGAGTATATGAAGAAAAACTGGAGAATGCTAAGTAAATTGCATTTTAAAAAAAATGTAGTTAGTATTATGTTAACTAGCTTACATTTTTGATCCTTAAAACTTCTGGTGCCTTAAAAATGAGGAGCATAATATTTTATTGTAATAGGTTTCATTTTGTACATTTTTGCCCATGACAACCATGTTTGTATTATTCTTCTTCAACAAAGAATTTGAAGTAGGCCATGATTAATTAACTCCTCTTTTTATGGATGGGAAAATGAAGAAGTTTAGTGATCTACTAGTAGTCACACAGATCAATCATGTGGAATTAGAATTAGAATGTGAATGCCCTTCTCTCAATCATAGCACTGGCTAATCCCACACAATTATGTTTCATTATATTTGAAAAGTCAAACCTGAGTGTTCAAAGCAAGTAATTGGTCCCAATAACTTAATGTGCTGGAATCAGCCATTTCTGGATCCATTTGACCCCTGTCCTATGGGCTCTCAGGTGTGCCATCTTATTAAGGCCTTGCAACACTGTGTAGGGGGAAAATCTGCTTCCAAAGAAGGGTTTGCAGAATTGACCTGATTGCTAAGTCTGAGAACAAATGGCTATTTCATGGGAGTACTCCTCTGGCTCTAGAATGTTGCTCACCCTGAGACTTCTCTAAGTGGTCTTCAAATGGGTAGACACAGAACCTGGCAACACGAACACTTTCTAAAGTGGAGTGCCTATGAGTAACTTGGAGTATAAATTTCTCCATTTTCAATCTCTATACATCCTCGTTCCTAAAACTGATAGGCCTTCAAATTTGTCTTACATGTACCAAGTTCATCTGTAACTGCTTTTCACAAACATCTTTTCCCACTTTGCAAAAGAACAAATGAGCAAACAAAATACAAAAGCCCACCTTAGCCCATTGCTAAGAACCTTCCTGGCTCCAAATATTGGTGCTGTGTTGGTAGAGTGAGTGACTATAATGATTGCCTAACAGATCTTTCTGCAAGTCAGGTGGAGTCATCCTTTGCTTTTCACAAAATTGTAGGGGGATCTAAATAAGTTAAGCTGAAAAACGATTAGACATAATTCTTATTTAAAGATCAATTATCATGTGATTTTTTACTTATAACAAGAGAAGAATTCAAAGAACTAAGGGATAGAACTATAATAAAACTCCTCTATCTTATCTACTTTCTAATGTAAATAAATTTTCTCAGCACCTCAGTTGGAAAAAACAAAAATATGAGTAGAATTGATGCTGAAATCTGTATACTTCTATCAATATATAATCTTTCTACATTATGACATATATGATATAATACATTATGATATCCATATAGCATATGGACATGTGAACTAATTAGAACAAGAAAAACAGAAAAATAAAACCCCGCAAACAAAATACTTCATCCATCTCATTCAGAGAGGCATTTGCAATAGAGCTTTACTTTAGATGTTCGGTAATTATTGAAATTCATGATATATTTATGTTGTCTTGCACAACTGTAAATTGATAATACTTGTGATGGTAACTCAATCCAGAAGAAATTATTTTCATGTGTGTATATATAAATTTTTATTCCCTGGGATTCTTGTTAAGATTTAAATTTGTACATTTTTTTTCTTCAGAGAATCAGAATGATGTGATTATCACAATCTTCAAGTAAAAATTATTTTCAAGTAAAAAAAGTGTTACCTTGGGTTTAAGTTATTTCCTTATTTTCAGAAAGTGAAATGGAAACATGAGTTAAAGCATATGATAAAAATAAATGATGTGGAATTTCCGATTGTTAAATTTCTACCTGTTATTCAAGGAAGGATGTCTGGCTGATCACATGGTCTTTTTGTGCCTTCATTTTCTCATGTTTACAATGAAGGGGTTGGATGAAATTCGTTTATTATTTTAGCTGCTTAGCTTTTTATTCAGATGGAATTTTAGGTAGAGAATAAAAAGCTGAGTTGCTTTGGTGGGAACTGGCCATAGCTAAGAGCCCTGCCACACCCTCACCGCCACAGTAACCTTTGAAGAGTAGTTGAAGAATTCCTATGGAAAAGGACTCCACTTGGAGACCAGGGGTTCAACACGCCCTTCCTGAGTCAACACCTGTAACTAAAAAGACACAATTATTTCTAGCCTTCAACCTCATGTGGTGCTACAGTCTTAATTGAGAATGTGTTTATGTATTAATTGGTGGTATGATTGGCCCTTTTGTTTGATATGAAGGACCAGAAATAGAATTTAGTAGACTCTGGGGTGGGAAGTTTACTTTAGGGGACAGCAGATATTCTAAATGCTGACACTTTGGAGTCTTCTCCTTATATCTAGGGAACACAAGGCTTGCTTTTGGTAAACCTTACTGGGTTGCCAATACTTCATTACAAGAAATGTGCAGTTTGATGTAACGATTTAATTTGTCTGAAACATTTATAATATTATCACCCAGCCAAACAGGTTCTTTTAATATTCTAATTTTAATTAAACTACTTGCTGCTCTGTCTCTAGTGTACAATGAGACAAGACCACACACCGCACGAATACTAGGATTGCCCTGAAGATTTATGTAAGTGTTAGAGACTGAGTGAAGATAAGTACTTTTAGGCCTCCTGTTTTCTATATTTAAGGGCAATTACATTTTTTACATGATTCCCATATTTCTCAATTCTATGCCTTTCAACTAGGAAAGGTGGAGAGAGAAAGAGGGGAAATCTGGTAGAAAATAAAGAACGAAATCTTCTCAACTACTGAATTTCCCAGTTTGTTTCTTGAGATTCTCAGCTTGTGGACCATTTAAAATCAACAGTTTAGGAAATGGACATTAGATTATATGAAGACAGTTATTCTGGAGGCTAAAGATATTCACTATTTGTCATAGAAAGTTACCCAAGAGAATAATTTCGGGTGAAGATTTGTGGTTAGGTATTAATATGAAAAGATCAAAGTAAAAAAAAATTAAGATGTTGATCTTAGAATTCATTCAGACCATCTGACTAGATAAATCTCTGCAGATTGAAGGCTTACTCCAGATCTTATTAAGTCAAGTTAATGGGAAACACAAACTAATGCAGTTCTTTATCTTTGTAACTCAATTGCGATGTAAAGACCATGAGCAGTGTTTAAATATTACAATGACAAGTACATTCGAGAGAGCCTATCCAGGAGCTAATCTGGCCCAAACTTCCGTATGCTGCTGATGGACCAATCCTTAAATAGGGCAAATAGGTAATTCAGTTTCAATCACTAAAAAACTTAGCTTCTGGAGAGATCAGACTGGCAACATGATTAAATGCAATGATTTGCTTCAGAACACAATTATAGAGTTCATCATTTGTTGCACTTTAGCTAAATACAACACTGTGTCAAAATGTGAGGTGGAATCTTTTTTTATTTTTCCCAGTACAGAATATTTAATCAGCTTTGTTTTTCAAAATAATGACTTGGTTAGACAGTGTTTACTAAATAGTGTATGATGTGGTTTCTTTTTCTTTTTAAAGACAAATTAGTTGAGAAATTTATCAATTTGATCAAGGTTGGCAGATGTTAGTTTCTTTAGAATTTATATTTATTGTAAACAAGAACTTCTGTTTTGGCTAAATACACATGAGAGAATGAGATGTGGGACCTGAGGCAATCGGGAAAGGGTATTTAGGTAAGTACAGTATCTGGATGGATTAAAGATGGCAAAATGACTACCTGAAATATTCAAAAACCCACTTTCAATCTATATATGCTTTTACTTAATTCTATGGAAAAAATAATTAGAAGTGTATCATACAAATATTTGGAGGAAGAAGGCATAACAAATGCATATAAAGTTAACAAACACGACCCAAACATGGGTATGTGATACATAAGCTCAAAAAATATTTAATCTTGAAATGTATCCCCCACAATGCAATAAGTATAATGCTTGTATGCTTAAACACCATAAATATACAGCAAGTCTTTCCTGAGATTGTTTCTCAACCAAATGTACGAAAATTTCTTTCAACATGAAAAGCCATTAACAGAATGTTAACACTCTGCCACCTACTGGACAACTTGTCAACTCCCAAGAAATGTGCTCAGGAACTTGAAATGTGTATTTCAACGGTGAGGCTTTTGAAAGCCTTAGGTAGGAAGTGAAGCTCTGGGATATACACAGGCAAACTTTTCCAGCTCATTGGATAACAAGCTACTTCCCCATTTGTTGCTGAAGGCTGTTTGCTAACAATGACTCATGTGTTCAGAATCAGCCTTTTAATGTTCAAACAACAACAACAGCCACCACCTCCTGCAGGGAGTTTTTGGGGGCAGCTAGTTTAGCATCAATAACAACTTTATTGGCCAAAAGTGAAGGGCACAGAAGGTCCCAGCACCTCTGCTTTCAGCAGAGTGTACCTGTAGCTTAAAGCTTCAGGTGTCAAATTCTATAATATTTAACTTTATTTCACAGATACAGCCAATGTAAAATTAAATCACGATGATATGGTATCTGTAGTCAACCCAAGTAGAAATTACATAATTTGGCAAGTCTGACTGAAATAAATGTTGAGTACAGATAATACAAATTAAGAAAAAGGCCAGCCAGCAGTGAAGCAGATACTACTAATAATAGAATAGGACATTATATTTAAATATTTACACTGAACTCAAAGAACATCAAAGTTACAAAGGATATAGAGAGCCTGTGGACCTCACTTCTACAGAAAAGTAAACTAAGACTCTGGATGTTAAGTTTCCAGATGGAAACAGTTCAATGCAGAGAATGGCTGTGTGAAACCTTAGCTTTGTCATTTTCCAGCTGGATGATCTTGGCCATTGTTAATTAGACTCTCAGAGGTTTAATTCCCTCATTTGTACTAGGTAAATGTATTATCTCACTTACAAAATGGCTATAAAGACTAAATGAGATAAAATACCCAGCTTGATTTCTCAAAGCCAAACAAGTGCTCAATAACATGTTACCCAAGTCACAAAACCTATTGGCAGAGCTGGAGCTAGAACCCAGGTGTCCTGACTGTTGATTCCATGCCTTTTGCAAGGCTGCCCTGTTTCAGAGCTTACGTTTAAGGAATTTAAAAACTAAGATTCAGCTCCATTGGTATGTATGTGAATAGGCATATAAGTGTGACTTCCACTAAACCAAGGTCAACGCTTGACCTTTGCGAATCAACTGATTGGCTATATTTCATTCAGCCCCATCTTTGCAAACTCACTTTCATAGCCTGAAATATGGGCCAATCAGGTTTGATATTAATTCTATTTTTTGTTGTTGTTGTATTTTTTTTAAGATTTTATTTATTTATTTGACAGACAGATCACAAGTAGGCAGAGAGGCAGGCAGAGGAGTGGGGGGAAGCAGGCTTCCTGCTGAGCAGAGAGCCCAATGTGGGGCTTGATCCCAGGACCCTGGGATCATGACCAGAGCTGAAGGCAGAGGCTTTAACCCACTGAGCCACCCAGGCGCCCCCGATATTAATTCTTTATATAAAACCATATCTTTATAATTCTCTCTCTGTGTTTCCATCCTCTTAGGAGGACATAACTAGATTAATTTCAAAGTTAATCTCTGATAATTAGCATTATCTTCATATATGTAGCAGCACATTAATAGATGGTTATATCAAAGAGAATTTGTGAATCTCAAACAACAAGCAATGGAGGGACATCATAAGAAGAAATGCTCAAGTAGAGCTCCCCTCCCTCCATAGCAGCCCATCCCCAGTGAAAAAGGGATCATTTTTGTCCAGTTGGACATGGTGGATCATATTCGGTGGAGTATGACAAACTTGGGAAAAACCAAAGAAGTTCTTCCCCTTTGGGTGGGATAGAGAATCTGTTTCTATGGTACTAGCAAAAAGTGTCCACCTTTTTAAGCTACTGGATAGAAATATAACCCTAACCACTTCTTTCTTCTGAAATGTACAGTATTGGCTTAGAAGGAAAAAGTTTTTAAATAAAATGGCCTTTCACTAAATTATGGGTTGTTTTTAAAAATCTGCCTCTTTGCTTATCAAATTCCACTCATGGTGCAGACACTTCTGTGGTGTAGATTGGTTTGCTCCATAGAGAACACAAGGAGGGTCAAAGGTGTGACTCACAGGGACGTAGGTTTGGGCTTAATATGGCAAAAGATTTGGGGAGCTGTTCAATAAGGGGAGAGCTTGGAGATACTGAGATGGGACTGGGTACTAACAGGTGGGAGTTTAGTCCAGATAACCAGTAAGATCCCTTCCCACACTAAGATTCAATGTACTAGGTTTACAAAATTCATGCTGTAGAAAGGCATTTAGGAAAATGTACTTTCATTGTTTTTTGCACAAAAAAAACTCTGGAGGCATATTAGTATAGTAGTAAGGACAGAGTGTGGAACCAGACTTCCTGACAGTACTGCCAGTGAGTTTTGCTCATGATTATTAGCTGCGTTTCCTCAGGCAAATTGCTGATGTTTTCCTGTGCTTGAAATGTCCCCATCTGTAAAATGGGGTTAATAATAGTATGTAACTTTTTAGGGTTATGGTATTGATTCAATGAGTGAATACAATGTGAAGTGCTTTGAATATTGCCTGGTTCAGAATAATCCTTGTCCCCCTCCCCAAATGTCAGTGCAGCCTCTCTTTTCTACAAAATGCACATCATACTTGGACTACACTAAGGGAATATACATGTGATCCAAAATCAAGCAGGTAACTACGAGATACAAATGTGGCAATGATGTGGCCCAAATCCCATCACTTTCTAATCCTATAGCCATGATAGATACTAATCTTCTAGGATGGCACTCAGTGCCACTGTGCCTAGATAGTACCTCAGCATCCTTCTGAACACAGAGCTCCAGAATAGACGAGTGAGAAGAAACCTATTCTGTTCATATATTCATGATGTTTGACTCTAAACTTTAACTGTAAAACTTGTCAGGATCCAAAGACAAACTTAAGACTGACACATCCACTCCACTTGTTGCTTTAGTGTGATATTTTTCATGGTGGCTTTGGTAAATTGCCACAAGACTTTGGTTTTATCTGTTTCTTTCTTCATATGCAAAGATGTGCATTTTTAATGAACCATTCTGAATACTGATGTATGAAAATGTGCTTTTGTGCTTTGTTGGAGGTGAATTCTATTAGAAGTCATCTGTTTGACAGTATACTCACTTATGATATTCTATTTTTTAGGGATTGGAAAGAGGTTTTCAACACTTGCTAGAAGAGATCTGTCCCTATTCCTTATAAATGAAAAACCATATTACAGATGCACACTTTTCTCAAAGAAAGGAATCTACATGCACAGAGATCAAGAGATAGAAGTTAGAGAGCAGGAGTGATCTAAATTATTGAAGACAACACTGTCGTAATTTGTTTTCAAAGAGAGATTGATCTTTATCATTGGCCTTTGCTAAGATTAAGATGACTAAACCTAGGGGAGTGAGGGCTCTAAGAGAACTATAGTCTGTTGGGAAGAACAGAAAGTCTAACCATTCTGTCCTCTCTGCCCTGAGAGTAATAATCCCCTAGAGGTCCCACTCCTCCCCATTGGTTAAAAAGCACAGCTAAGAAACACCTTATGGGAAGTTTAAGACCAAATAGCAGCAGGCTATTTCTGTCAGAAGCTAAGCAGTCTATTCCAAAGGGAAGTCTCAGCTGCAGGGATGGGACAAATGGCAGAATTCTGAAGGTAGAGCTCCTGCCAGGCCAAATATAAGCACATGTCATTTTATAAAATACATAATATCATTATTATTTGAGCACTTATTCTGTACCAGACACTGTGCTAAGGGTCTTACTCATTTAATCTTTATTGATGCAATAACTCCGAGAGGTAGGAACTAGCATCCCTGTTGAATGAATGAGAAAACTGAGGCGTAGGAAGTTTAAATTGTTTGCCTCGGAACATGTTGCCAGTAACAGGCAAGGTTAGACTTGATCTTAGAATCCTTGACTCTAGAGTCTCTGTACTTAACTACACTGAGGGTTCTTGTGGTTATGGGATAACTGCCAAGTCCCATCCTGCTAGGTCTCAATGGCTAGTGGGAATTTCTATGCAGGCAGGTCCTAGCCAGATGACAGAGAATGTCAGAAACAACTATTACTCAGGGGTCAATATTCTGCATGGGGCTGGAGAAACTTCTGGATAAATAGAAGGTCAGGAACTTGACAGAGAGATTTTGATCTGATTAGGCTCCAGCAATGCCCTATGCCCTCCATGCTCCAAAGCAAAGTTAACTCAGGGACCTTAGGGATGTGGGTGGGCTAGAGAAAGATGGGCTTATTATCTCAAACTGGCTGTAAAGAAGAAATGACAGGCCTGTATATCCTTGGGATCATCGGGAATAGCCCAGATGGGGCTAGGGCTGGTAACCCAAATAAATTTGATGGTGGTTTTCACAGCAAAAATCACTTATGGAGCATATTAAATGCAAGCATTTAGAATAATGTCTCCCTTCAAGTAGTTTTGAAGGGATAGGCATGTATCAAAGGGAAAATACTGTATTCCAAACTTGTTAAATAGTTTGATGCAAGTCAATGACTATTCAAAAGGGGCCCAGATTAAGCACAGCATTGAGCTTATCACAGGTTTATTAAAACAGGTAGAAATATCAAGCTAACGTCTAATCTAAAATCTTATCCTTAAAAACAGGTCTTGATAAATAAGAACTTGACAGTGAAGAGACAAAACTAGAGGCTGATTGGTAGACAGACAAGGTTTATCTTATTCATTAATGAGTGAACAACTATTTCTGCTCAATTTTAACCTAATTAAAACATCCCATATTCATTGAGGTCCTTTTCACTGATTGTGAATGAAATTGATCTGTATAACAGAGATGAGTTGCCAATGTTAGGAGCAGGTAGTTCATACCGCATGGCTTACCTTAACCAAATACTACATCCTGCAAACAAAAAATGAAAATTAACATGGGCATGTAATTCTTTCTGAATCCATTAAGGTTATCCTCATGTCTCCAAGTTATTTAGGGATAGTTAAATTTGTATTGTTTTTGTTGTTGGAGGGCAAGCTTTTGTTTTGTAACAGCAGAGTAGCAAGGGAGGATGAACATGGAAATGGAATTTGGATGGCTTTTATTATCAGTGGCTTGGAAAAGTTTGAAAGCTAAGCGTGGCACTCAAGGGTATTGAAATCCTTCAATCAGACACAAATGGCAAGTATTCTCCTTACATTCAGACATCCTATTCAAAAAGAAAGGGTCTATGTTGTTTTACTTGGAATGTCTTTGATGTTTTTACTTTTTAATTAAAATTTATTTTTAAAATACACAAGTTAAAGTTCTCATAACCATCCTACTCTTCCAATATACTTGCTCAGAAGTAAGAACCATTAACAATTTGAAGTTTACCATTCTGGATACTTTTCTGTGCACATAGATGTGAGTAAAATGTTTAATTTTACAAAAAAGGATCTATTTATCTATCTAGATACATTCTCCTGATACTTCCTTTTTTCTTAGTATATGATGAACACTTTTCCCTCTTAGTGTATACAGATCCACTTCATTATTTTTTTTAAAGATTTTATTTATTTATTTGATAGACAGAAATCACAAGTAGGCAGAGAGGCAGAGAGAGAGGAGGAAGCAGGCTGTCCGCAGAGCAGAGAGCCCGATGTGGGGCTCGATCCCACGACCCTGGGATCATGACCTGAGCCGAAGGCAGCAGCTTAAACCACTGAGCCACCCAGGTGCCCCCACTTCATTATTTTTAATGGCTGTCTAGTATTGCACAGTATGGGTATGCCAAAATACATTTACTATTCCCTATTGATTAGTGTTTAGGGAATACCAATCTTTGAAGTATTACAAATAACATTGCAAGGAACATTATAGAGGTATTGAAGGATACGTACAGAAAGACCATTTTTCTACAGTAGACAATAAATAAAAATGCTGGACCAAAGCATATGAGCATTTGTAATTCTGACAACTAATAGTAAATTGCCTGCTTTTCCTTGATCGTTAGTGAGGCTGAATGCCTTATCATAATGGCCTTGGCCATTTGGTTCATCTTCCATGGATTTATAACTGTTTGTCATTTTTTAAAAAATGATTTATTTTTCTTTTTTATTTTGGATTTATATGAGCTCTTTGCATCTTAATGCTTAGTAACAAACTCTGAAGTCAGGGAGATCTGAGTTTAAGTCCGTTTTGCTTTCTTATTAGATGACATTAGCATTTTGTCTAAAGTCTTCAATCCTCAGACTGTTTATATAGAAAACAAGGATAATAAGACCACATACATGATAGGTTTTTCTTGAGTTTTTAAAAATAATACAGTGTTGGGGAACCTGGGTGGCTCACTCATTAAGTGTCTGCCTTCTGCTCAGGTCATGATCCCAGGGTCCTGGGATCGAGCCCTGAATGGGGCTCCCTGCTCAGTGGGAGGCCTGCTTCTTCCTCTCCCACTCCCCCTGCTTTTGTTCCCTCTCTCGCTATGTCTTTCTCTGTCAAATAAATGAATAAAATCTTTAAAAAAAATAATAGTGTGTTTGTTAGTTTTTAAGATGATGCTTGGTACAGAGTACATATGCAATAAAGACTATTTGTTCTTTATGTTGCAACTACTTTCCTCATGTTGTTAGTTGACTTATAATTTTGTTTGCAGAAATTACCACTTTATAGAAATTTTGCATTTAGATATAGTCAAATCTCTCACTACCCCTCTCCTCCTTTTGGGCTTTTGGGTTTTGCATAATGCTTAGAATACCTAGATTATGGGGGTGCCTGGGTGGCTCAGTGGGTTTAGCTTCTGCCTTGGGCTCAGGTCCTGATTCCAGGGTCCTGGGATCGAGCCCCGCATCGGGCTCTCTGCTCAGCGGGGAGCCTGCTTCCTCCTGCCTCTCTGCTTACTTATGATCTCTGTCTGTCAAATAAATAAATAAAATCTTAAAAAAAAAGAATGCCTAGATTATGAACAAATATATTCTCTTAAATTCCTCAAAGTACATTTACAGTTTTAATTTTTGTACTTAGACCTGAAATACATCACTATTTGTTTCTGAGCATGGTGCCAAGTAGTTCTGTATTTTGAGGTTCCTATTATTTTATCACTCATTTGAAATGCATATGTCATCATCTACCAAATTCCAAGGTATTTCTGTACTCTTTATTTTAGTCCCTTTACTTATTTATCCTCTTCTGTGTCAACACCATGTCATTTTAGTTACTTGTCTCATGGTATGCTTTGACCCTCGATAAGGCAAGACCCTAGCTCTTTCTATCTTTTGGTTATATTTATTCATCACCGATCTTCTACATTAGAATGCATCCAGATGGGTATGGCCTTGTTTGTCTTTCCTTGTTGTATCTCCATTGACTAAAACAACACCTAGCCCAGAGTAGGCATTCAATATATGTGATTTGAGTAAACAAACTTAAATCTATCACTCTTTTTTACACCCATACATTTTTTGCCTTTCTTTAAAACTTTTTTATTGTTAAGTAAATACAAAAAACAATGTAAAACAAAAGTATAAACACCCTTGTAACGATTATCCTATTTCTAATTTTTAGGAAAAAAATAATGCAATTCTGCCTTCTATGTAATTACTGCACCAGCTATAGTAGTTTTAAAAGCAGTCATATTAGTAAGATCTTTATTTCTTTGTATATGAAGGTCTGACAATTATGTACTATTTGTACTAGTTAAAAGGATATTATGTACTCCGCTATTTTTTTCTAGGAAGAACAAACCGCTACTCCTTGGAACTTCCACCTTCTGTGAGCTAGATGAATGCCATTTGAAATAAATAGAGCTTCAGGTTCTTTCTGTATCTCTCAAAGACTGGTGAGATGTTCAGAGCGGAGGGCAGATTTCATATAGCTTTCCGTTCTTGATTATCTTTTATTTATTTATTTATTTATTTATTTTTTAAAGATTAAAAAAAATTTATTCATTTGACAGACAGAGATCACAAGTAGGCAGAGAGGCAGGCAGAGAGAGAGAGAGGGAAGCAGGCTCCCTGCTGAGCAGAGACCCCCCCCCCACGATGTGGGGCTCGATCCCAGGACCCCGAGATCATGACCTGAGCTGAAGGCAGAGGCTTTACACTGAGCCACCGAGGTGCCCCAATTCTTGATTATCTTTTAAATAAAAGTTTAATTATTTGAATAATAAAAATTTTACAACACTAACGTTTAACTGGAATGAGGAAAAATAAGGGAGGAAAACAACTCATTTTTCTTCTTCACTGGCTATTTCTGAGATCAATTTGGAAATATTGGAAAGAA
>RCUC01080246.1:0-11482 GCA_003697995.1 Taxidea taxus jeffersonii
GGGAGAGGAGAAGGACTAAACTCCATTGGTAACCAAGGCAGCAGACCCACATTCTCACAATTTCCACAGGGTCCATTCCATATACAACTCTATGCTCATTGCTGAGAGCAAAAACAGAGATGCTCAAAGTTTGAAGATACTGGTCCAGAGAAGTGGCTATAGTAACACAAAATAAAAAGGTGAAGAGACTGATGATGTGGCATTGGAAGAAGGGTGCTGCCTCTCTAGGTGAAGCCTAAAGGTGCTACTTATGTTCCACAGCACCAACCACCTCATCAACCTCTCCCAAGGGCAGACCTCCAAGGTCAGGTCTGAAATCTTACTGGGAAACTGCCTGTGATCAACATAAAATATCTCACTTTGCCCTATTTAGTGCATTTTTGCCTTGAACATTTCCTTGTTTGATAGTCACAGAACTGCCTTCTCTTTCTCTTTTTGTCTTTGTTTTTGTGTCATTAAAAAAAATGTGTTTTGTAAATACCAAATGGATTTTGCCATTAAAAGACCCTCATTGGAGGCTTTTTTACTCTTTGCAGTAGAATCTAACCCATTTACATTTACTGTGATTTACTGGTATTTGGTCTTGCTCATGTTAGCTTATTTATGTTTTCTATTTATTATATCCCTTTTCGGTTGCTTCTTCTTTTATTCCTTCATTTAAATACTCTTGCTACATTGATCAGGTTTTCTTTGTTTCTTTTATTTTTTTTCCTAGGGGTTTAAAAGTTCTAAATTCTACTTCTGTTCCATGAAGATTACGGGTTAATTTTAAAGAAATACATCAGAACCTCTGCTTCCTTAATGGACTGTCAGAGATTACATACACAGAGCCACAAAAGGGGACATGGAAACATTTCCTTTCTGCTATTTCTCCTTTGAGCTCACACCTTGTCTGGGCTGCCATGTAGCCTGAGGTTGGGGAAGGAGGAGATTATTATTATTTTTTTGTTTTATTTTAAATATTTTATTTTTTTAAGTAATCTCTACACTTAATGTGGGGCTCAAACTCATGACCCCAAAATCAAGAGTCACACGCTATTGGGACTGAGCCAGCCAGGTGCATTGGGGATCGTTACTGTTATCAAACTCTTGAATCTGAGTACCAGAGTCGGTGCTCATAGGTTCTCCACACATAAGAGCCCTGGGAATCAGGCACTGTTTAGGTGAAGTGACAGGCTCTCACTTCTTCTTTGGGTCTACCCATTTCGTGGGGTCCTTCTGGGGCTGAGAGTGCTCATGAGAAAAGAAAGCCACAAAGAGGGACAAGGACTTAGAGAGAGAAGGAACAGAGCCCTGCTTTAATCCTTCCCTGTTCCACAACCTGGTCCAAAAGATTAAAAAGTGAATGCAGTTAGCCAAAAAGTGGAAATGACCCAAATGTCCATCACTGGGTGAAGGGATAAATAAAATGTGGTTTAGCCAAGGGATGGAATAGTACTGAGCCATAAGAAGGAATGGGGTTCTGGCACCTCCCACAACGTGAGTGGATCCTGGACACATTACACTAACTGAATGAGCCAGACTCAGAGGGACAGATACGTGATCCCACTTATTTGGTACCTAGATAATCTCATTTATAGAGACAAAGAGTAAAACAGTGGCCACCAGGGGCTGGAGGAGGAGAGAACAGGAGTCACTGCTTAATGGTTGCAGAGCTGCTGTTTGGGGTGATGGAAAAATTGGGAAAGTGGTGATGGTTGCTCAACATTGTGAGTGTACTTAATGCCACTGGATGGTCTACTTTAAGATGCTTAAAATGCGGGCACCTGAGTGGCTCAGTTGGTTAAGCATCTGCCATCATGCTCAGGTCATGATTCCAGGGTTCTGGGATCGACCCGCATGTGGGCCACCCTGCTCAGCTAGGATCCTGCTTCTCCCTCTCCCACTGCCCCTCCCCCTGCTCATGCTCTCCCTCTCAAATAAATAAATAAGATTTTTTTTTTTTAGATTTTATTCATTTATTTGAGAGAGAGGGAGAGAGAGAGCATGAGAGGGGAGAAGGTCAGAGGGAGAAGCAGACTCCCCACTGGAGCTGGGAGCCCGATACGGGACTCGATCCCAGGACTCCGGGATCATGAACTAAGCCAAAGGCAGACACTTAACCAACTGAGCCACCCAGGTGCCCTAAATAAGATCTTTTCAAAAAAACGGTTAAAATGTCAGGGCGCCTGGCTGGCTCAGTACGAGAGCACGTGACTCTTGATCTCAGGGTTGTGAGTCTGAGCCCCATGTTGGATGCAGAGATTACTAAAAAATATAAATAAACTTTTAAAAAATGTTTAAGTGGAAAATTATATGTTGCAAATATTTTATTGCAATTAGGAAAAAAGTGAACGTGGAGAGCTTTTTGGAGTGGACTTAATTTCCTCCCACACTTAGGGAGACTGGAACCTGAAAAAGGCCCGCACTTGGCTCGTGTTCATTTCCTGCCCAAATCCTTGCCCAGCCCTCCAGCATCCGCTGAGGACAGGGCTCTCATGGAGCCTCACTGCAAGAAAGGCCCACGCTGTGCACCTCCTCCTTATCATCTTTCTTCTTCCTCCTCCTTTCCCCAAACTGGCTCCGGCCTTCATCAGCTCAGGTCCTTCTAGAGCTGTGATCTCTGAACTTCCCTCATTACACTAAGCGCCCAGGTCTCATTTTAAGATAAGCGAACGTCCCCTGAACCACCTGGGAGGCTTCTGGCCCCTTCTTGCCTCTGTCTGTCTGGGTCACAGTTCCACAGCTGCTATCCCACCTACCAAGAAAAGTTCCTTGAGAACAATTATATCTTATTCAGCTTTGTGGCCCTGGTCTCTTGTACAAGGTCATTCACGGAGTCTATCAGACACCAGGTGGGCAGGGCAGTAGAGGTCCCCGAGACTGCCCCTGTGCTGCCAACGTGCCAGGCACCGTGCTAAGTCCTGGGCTTCCCTTTGCATCATTTAACTCTTGGAATAACATTATGAGTTAGGTGTATTTTTATCAATCCCAAGTAGGAAAGCACAAAGAGTGAAGTCATTTGCCCCAAGTCACACAGCTGGTAGACAGTGGAATTGGTACTGCCGGTGGCCTCTAGGGTCTGGGCTTAGCAGGGTGGGCTGGCATCCCGGCCAGGAGAGTGCTGCTGCAGGCTGGCCCGCTGCAAGGAGCATGAGGGCCTGAGCGCTGGAGACCCCAGGGGCCCGGGGGCAGGCGTGATGGAGCTTGCATGCCCCGGGCTGGGGAGAAGAGAAGGGAAATTCTCCCCAGCTCTCCACCCCTGCAGGACCCAAGGAAAACTCTGGGCCAGGAGAGAGGCAGTGGAGAGGGAGGCAGAGGTTAATGGAGACAAGTAAAAGCGTCTGTCACTGGGGCTTAAACAATGGAGCAGCTCCACCTCACACGCTGCTGGGAGGACCATTAAAACCATTAGCGGGACATTAGCGCTGCTTCAGGAACTAGAGAAAGGGAAGGCAGCAGAAGGTGTTGACAGCCTTCCCACTCTGGACAGAGCAAAGGAATCGATGAGGTGATGGGGAATGGAACGAAAAAAGAGCAGATCCAGGGGTCTCAGCCTCTGTATCTATAAAATCGAAGTACGTGCCAGGGGAAGGAATACAGGTGATTTGTCTCTCTCCTTCGGATCTGGATATGATTTCTATGTTAGGGTCTTGGTTCAAACATGCGGATCTCAGGAAAGATCAGGATAACATCGCCTGTAATATGCATATCAAATTATATGTGTACCCCTGCAGATCACTGAACATTCTCGAAAGGTAGGGATGACCTCCCTCCCAACCCCAGCCCCAGCCCCACCCCCACCCCCGCCAAATTCCTCCTTCGTATTTCCTTAAGCATCATATATTTAGGCAGGTCCCAGTTCCCAGGCCAAACAAAACCCTTGACGTGCTCTGTCAGCATCTCCGCCAAGGACGTTTTCCCTCCACCAACCCCATGGGCGGCCCATCTGCTTCAGATTCTCATCAGCACACCCTCGTTCTTCGGTGAGTTTAGAGAGAAGCAGGGCTTGGGGCCCTGCGGGTGCACAGGTTCGGGGATGGGAGGGATCTGAGTTTTATTCATGCCAAGGTTGACCTTGAGCAAGTGCTGAACCTTTTTGAGCCTTGGCTTTGGGATCCACCAAACGAGGACAACGGGACCTTGCAGAGCTGTGAGGGGAAGGGGTAAAAGGTGTGATGTGCTCCACTGGGTACAGGGGCCAAATTTTATTGACTTATTTATTTTAGAGAGGGAAAGGGTCGGGGGAGAGCAAAGGGAGAGTGAGAGAGAATCTTAAGCGGCCTTAAGAGTTGGATGCATGACCAACTGTGTCACCCAGGCGCCCCAGAACAGGTGCCTAATTAATAATAACCCAGTGCCTACAACAGCACCCACCCAGCTGACCTCCCTGTCCTTCCTCTGTTCTTCCTTTAACCCCAGAGTGTTGATTTCGGTTTTCCTTTTCTCTGTCGTTGAACTGTGAGGGCAGGCAGGGCACAGACTCACTTCTGTTCATTACTATCTCCTTAGCATCTGCAACCATGCCTGGCCATGGTGAGCAATGGGTAGAAGGATGGATGGATGAATGGATGATGGGTGAATGGATGGGTGGGTGGATGGGTGGGTAGATATGGGTGCAGGAGCAAGTGAATGACAGGAACATTATATAACCAGCTTATTTGTTAGGTAGGCCCAGAGGGTAAAGAGGCTCTGATAATATAGAAAATCAGCACTGGAAAAGCGAAGCAGGTTGTTTGTAGAGGATAATCCCCTATCTACTCAATAGTCTGGAAGGCTGGACCCCAAAATATTCACAGTGACCTGAGTGGTCAGATGATGGCGATTTTTATCACCATGATTTTGCTTTTGGCTACGAGAACAGGTGTTACCTATGTAATTCAAAGAAATAAGAAAAGAAAACCAAGTTACGCAGAAACAAAACAAAACAAAACAAAACCCAGTGGCCATGTAGAGAGGAGACCCTCACCCTCCTCTTTGGTGCACCTTGCACACAGCCCTATAGGGGGATTGGGCAGCTCAGCCGACACAGAGGACCCTGATGGCTGCCTCTGGCCCTGTGAGTGCGGCACCCCTCCCTGGGACCTCAGGTTATCAGGGAACGCTACAGAGCATTCTCCAAGGCAGTCCACATCTCATCAAGTCTTCCTACCCTGCCCCCAAGAAAATGTATTCCTCATATGTTCCTTGGTACAACTAAATGTGATTTCCATTTTATGTCTTTTGTAAGAATTTCTCCCAAAAAAGGGAGAAGGAAGAGTTTATCAGACTACTCTCCCCTATGTTCAGCTCAGGGTGGCCAAGGCAATGATAGCTCCTGGGCTCTGTGTCTTGCAGGGTAAGCGCTGGGAGGCTAGAGTCTGACACCCCCGCCATGTCTTGCATAAAGAGGACACCATAAATATTTGCTCCATTGAATCAGCCCTCAAAAAGAATCTTTTTTTCTTTGTGTGAATATTATTAGATTTTCATAATACCTTATATCATCTGTGGAGAAGGGCCCGTTTCCCTGCATATTCATTTGACACAACTGGACAGGTAATGTTGTTCTGTCCGGTTCACCTGTCAACTCTCCCCCCACCCCCGCCCCCTTCTGTTGGCCTTACTACTTGTCCCCAGGCTATCTCGTCCTGGAAAAAATGAATTCTCAGGATTTTTCTCACCCAGAGTTTTTAGATGTAGAGCTTTGTCTGGCATTAACAAAGTATCACTTATCCCAGCTTCTGTTCCTTTAGAATTGGGTTTATTTTCCATACGGCCTGCACGAGTGGTTTGCAAACACGATAGGTGTCCTCTGTCAGCATTTCGGGGTCAGAGGGATGCTTCAGGAAACGAAGCCATTTTCAGAGCCTCGTCAGCACACGGGGTTTGACAGTGGCAGAGCCAGGCCCCTGGCTGTGTCTGTACAGCGGGGCTGTTCCTGGACCCCAAGGGGAGCCCAACTCTGACTTTTCTGCAGGGGAGAAAATACCACTTCAGATATATGTATTTTTCTTTCCAACTCAAGCTGAAGAATCAGAGACCTCTGGGTCCTTGGCCCTTCCCTGCTCCTGCAGAGAAGTAATCAGATGAGCACTGGGATCACTTGCTTCACCACGTGCCCAGCTATAGAACAGGGACGGCCTGAGGGACCGAGGCCTGGACAGCTCGGGGCCCTGTGGCAAGTGCCGGAGCCTGGCAGATGAAAGGCCACATGCACAAGGTGCGATGCTGGTTCTCCTGCTCGGTGTGCACAAGGCAGGTCTTCAGGGAAACTACGAATGAAGGCAAGGAAGACAGAGTTGACTCTGAGACACCAGCTCTCACCTCCAGCCCTGGCTGGACTCTCAGAGTCCCCTGGGGAAAAGCACCTTCCCACACTCTGCCTTTCCTCTGTGAGTAGCCCAGACCTCAGCAGGGTAATTCATTCATCTTGATTCATGAACTTTGGTTCATTCACAGCTACTCATCGAGTGCTTCTTTGCCCAGCACGTGTGTCTTCTCTCCTTTTCTTCAGCAACAGAATACCTCACACTCTCTGCAACAGCCATATCAGCCTGTCTGATTCTCAGGGGCACTATCCTTCCTTGAGCCACAGGGCCTTCCTTGAGCACAGGCTGTTTCCTTAGCCTGGGACTCTTCCCTTCAGACCTCCATCTCAGCTCATGTGTCTCTTTCTGAGGCAAAGCCCTGCTTTGACTCATCCCTCATGCCCATCTAAGAGTACTCACAGCACCATGTGTCCTAATGCATGACCCTTATCACAGCTGCACTGCGATGACAGACTCATCTTTCCCCCACCTGTTCGTTGTTACTTGCTTTGAGGTGGGCATTGGTGTGTGGTTTTTTTCATTAGTGTCTGTTTCCCCCAAATCATAAGAAGAACTAGAAAACAGTAGTTCCTAAGACTTGTTCATCCCTAGAGCCTGGCTCATGGAGTAAGGCTCCATAAATATTTGCTGAATGACTGAATCCTTGCCAACGTATCTAACCTATAGTTTCAATTACCCACAGACAATAAGAATTTGTACAAGACAATCTACAACAGGATCCAGTAATGAGGGATCACAACATGGGCTACACTGACCACTACTGGTTTCGGAGGTGATCTGGATCTAGGGCCATTTTGTAGGAAAGAAAGAGCCCTGAGGCCGTATGACCAGCTGTTGGAGCAGCTCTGCACTTCCTCGTGACAGACGAGAACGGTGATAAGAATGTGTGAGAAGCCAGGTGCTCATGACCGTGTGGACGGTTACAGGAAAAGAAATTACTCTGGAACGGGAGTCAGACGTCTCAGGCTGAACATGCACAGTGGTGTTCAGAGTTTGTAACTAGTAGCAAAGGCACCCTTATTACTGATGTTCCTGCGCAGAAACAATCTTCCCGCCGTGAGTTAGAGACCCCCACGCCATCTTCCCCACTGACGTTATGTTTGATCACGTGATGACTCTTAGGGGTGTAACCGTCATAGAATAGACCACCTCAGGTGAGAAGACGTAAGAGACACGGAGACACAAAAGACTCTACCACCCAGAACAAAATCGTACTTCCTTCCACCCTTAGCGGCTGAGGCCAGGGGATGGGAGGACACACCATCCCTCCTCGCTTAGTGGAGGGCAGAACTGGGCATGTTCAAGCCAGCCAGCTCCAGTCCTCGAACTGGGAGCCACAGCCCCAGATGCTACCTGGACGTGTCCTGTTACTTCACCTCGGAGCTGGCTGTGGCGTCCACACCCACTGCGTGCACATGCTCGGGTTGTCAAGGAGACCGGCATTATGTGGGACAGCATGCACCCAGGGCTGGGAGTCAGACTGTCAGTTGAGGGAGAGGGGCGGAAGATCCATTCCCCTAGGTAGGCCTCCAAGATATGGCAGATTCATATGTCACAACAGATCAGAAAATCTGAAGCAGGAGATGAGAAATTCTGACCCTGGCTTTAGGCGGTGGTGGAGGGAGGGGATGGCATTCACCTAGTCCTTCCTTAAAGGACAGTCATGCTACTTGCTCTGCAAAGAGCTAGAAGGTAGACTGTGTGGGGAGGCAGGCAAGAGTGGTTTTCTTTTCATAGCCTGTTTCCATGGTGCCTGACAGCACTTGGCAATCTATAGCTGGGAGTCTTGGACAGCCAGGGGGCCCCAGGGCCTTATCTCATGCAGGCCACCCTCCAAGGCCCATCCTTCGGGGCTGTCTGGGCCCCCAGAGGCCACAGTCGTGCAGCCAGGGCCCCTCTCTCACTTCCCTGGGGGAAAGAGGTGAGCGACATTGCAGACAAATAGCAAAGCAGAGAGAGAAAAACCAAAGAGCCAAGGTCTATAGCTCAGGCACACCCCCTCCCTCCATGCCCTCAGGGAAAGTTCAGAGAAGCCTGAGCTTCCCGGGTTTCACTGAAGACCTCATAGGGCGTTTGGCCCAGCAGACCCCCTAACCAGGAACACATTCTTTCTCTCCCCTTGGCCTGGATGGCAAGGCCCAGATCACCAGATAAGGGCCTCTTTGATTCCCAGTGTGTTTACACACGCTGTGGCCCCACACCTTGGAAAGAACCAACCACATCCAAGCGGGTTAGCATGCTTCCGGGCTGGGTGAGGGGACACGGCACCTTACCTGTTCCTGGGAGTTCATCACTCGCAACTTCATCTGCTTCAGGTACGTGGAGGTAAGGGGCATGTTGTAATCGATGATCCCGGAGACCAGGGGAGAGGGAGGCTCGTTTTCTGGCAGAAAGAACAAAAGGAAGCCACTTTGAGTCTGTGCCCAGGGACCCCTGGCAGGTACCGCACCCTGTCACCCACACAGAGAACACAGAGCCTGAGGAAGAGGAAGGAACAGGCCTGAGCTCACAAGCTGGTGGCTCAGCTACCACATCTGGCCCGTGGGTGGGGACCAAAGGCACTGAGGAGAGGTTGCAGTGGGGTGCTGGTGTTTAGGAAGAGTGCACAGGTTAAAACTCCAGAATATTTGGCTGCTTTGAGAAATGGAAGTTCTGGTCACCCAGGGCCCACGTGGCCATGTGGCCACCCACCAGTGTGGCTCTGCCACAGCTCCTTCTTGCATTTGGGGCAGGAGCTCTCATTTCCTATGCCCATTTTCACGTGAGTACAATACTTGCCAGGCCCTCGAAGGCATCTATGCTTCCAACCCCAGTCGGAGCCAGCTTCCTGCAGCACACATGCCACCACCACCTGACCCCATCTCCCACCCCCATCGCGTCCTCTCAAAAGCACGGGCGGGTACCATATGGCTCAGGGGTCTGGCCCAGGCCTCCAGCGCCCATCTCCCAAATTCTGGTTCCTCCTTAATCACATGGAGAGGAGGCCTGGTCCTCCCATTTATTGCTTTCTTGTCCTGAAGATCAAAGTAAGCCATGCTCTTTTTATAGAGCATGTGCAAAGTGTGGAAAGATGTAAAGAAAACAAAACAAAAAACCCCAGTCACAGCACCAAGCAGCTTGGCATATGCTTCTGTTTGTTTTTTCTTTCCTTTGATTTATCTTCCTTATGTACTTGATATTAAAACGCATACAGAAATTATGTAGTCCACTTAAAAAAATTTTTTCCCCTTAACATCATCATAGTCATTTCACCCACCATCAAAAATCTTGTTTTTCTTTGCAGATAGCATTTTCATAGCTGTGTACTATTTTATCATAATTTATTTAAGTCATTCACTTGCAATTGGCTGCTTAGGTTGTTTCCTGTTAGGGGCTATTATAAACAATACTAGAGGGAGCATCTTCATCTATGAATATTGGTGTGTATTTCTTATTGTGTCCTTTGTAAAGATTTTATTTATTTATTTATTTATTTATAGCACAGGTATGCTTGCGAGCGGCAGGAGGGCCAGAGAGAGAGGCAGACAGAATCTCAAGCAGATTCTGCACTGAGTGTAGAGCCTGATGTGGGGCTCGATCTCATGACCCCAAGATCATGACCTGAGCTGAAATCAAGAGTCAGACACTTGACCGACTGAGCCACCCAGTTGCCCCTGATTGTGTCCTTTTTAGACAATCCCCAAAATGGAATTCATGGGTCAAAGAGTAGGACCGTTCCATGACTTAAAACCTCCAGCTAAGCTGCCTTCTGCAGAGGCTGCCACAGCGGACACTACCCAGCCATCATGTTCCCCACCTGAGCTGCCACTGCAGGTGCCCCCAGGGACAGACTAAAATGGCACAGGAATAAGTCAAGGAGGATGGGGAGCATGATTAAAAGGGAGCCTGCCACCCCTGCCCCCTCTGCCCCCGCCCAGCTTCCTCTTCAGATGCCTTCAGATGACCAATCTCAAAACGCTGGAGTCCCCTGCTAGGGTCTGTCACCCTGAATGGGGCCTCATTTGGTCCTGCTTCACCCTCTGCCTGGGGAAGAGTCTTGGTTACCTGTTCTCTGGCCTCCTCTTTCTGCCTCCAAGACTCCAGGCTTTTCGCCCAAAGCTCCCCCTGGTACCTAGTTCTGCTCAAGGGCAGGGATTTGGGCAGTGCATGAAGGAGAAGCAGGAGCGACTTCTGGACTGGCCAGTGCCTGTCCTCCCCCATCACTGCCGGGCTGGAGAGATGGGCCGAAGGGCAACCGGGTCCCGGGGCCCCGGTGGAGCAGCCAGAGGCCAGGCCAGGAAGGTCCCTGTGACCTTGAAAACACTATGCCGTGTGAAAGAAGCCAGATGCAAAAGGGCAAGTACCGTAGGCTTGCACTTGGATGGAATTATCTAGACAAGGCAGACTCACTGAGACAGAAAGTGGAACAGAGGTTATTAGGGACTGGGGCTTGGGAATGGGAAGTTATTGCCTCATGGGTACATGGTTTCTGTTTGGGGTGGTGAAAATGTTTTGGAAACACACAGTGCGAATGGTTACCCAACGGTGTGAATATAAATAATGTCACCGACTGTATACTTAAAAACTATTCAAATGACAAGTTCTGTGTTATGAGTGTTTAACAATAAAGAAAAAAAGCCCCCTCAAACAAGGGGGTGAAGCTACCCAAAGGGGACAAGGGAGTTCCCTGCTTGATATGGATAAAACAGCCTGGAAAATAGAGCCCGTGTAGACCACATTTGGGGGACTAAGGGGTGTCCTTTTGAGTTGCTATACTTCTGGGAACCTTCCAGCTTGAGTAAATTTCTTACCAAGTTGTATGAAAATGCAGAACTATGTTTTGCTTTTTAAATCTGTGTTGTCACAATCAGAGTTTTTGTGTTCTTTAAGGAAGATTTTTATTCTTTGAGGAAGAACTAAAGATCACTAATATCTCAGAAACTGGCTTAAAATGGGCTGAACTTTTTTTTTTTTAAATAGAGATTTGCTCTTGGTTCTGTGGTGGAGGGATCTGGTCCAGCTGCCCACTGGCGCCTTTGCCCAGAAACCTGGCGCGGAGGGAACTAAAATCAGTTTCCGTGGCCTTGGGTCCTCTTCTTGCTGTCCCACCCTCAGCCCAGACTTGACCTCCTGGAACCCAGGGGCATGCTGGGACCTGCCTCCTGCCCCAGAGCAACGCGGCTGGAAGAGACATTTGAGCAACCACAATGAGA
>RCUC01080254.1:0-12004 GCA_003697995.1 Taxidea taxus jeffersonii
TATGGACATGGGGGAGCATATGTGCTATGGTGAGTGCTGTGAATTGTGTAAGACTGATGATTCTCGGACCTGTACCCCTGAAGCAAATAATACATTATGTATTAATAAATATAAATAAATAAATGAGTAAATGAATAAATAAATAAATAAAATGCTTTCTGGTATAAAATCTTAAAAAATGGGTTATTAAAAAATTAATATTGTGGGGGTAACAAAGGCAAGAGGGACTGTCAACTGAAAGTAAGATCAATTTGTGATCACTCCCAATTTGGCAAAAAATAGTACAGCATGTATGTATACACTTCAGGGACAAAAAGCTTCTATGTCAACAGTGAATGTTCATAAATGTCAAATATGCAGTTCTGGGATCCTATATGTAGAGGATAGACATTTTCAGCCAGCGGATGCTTAAGGAAATAACAAAGGATTGGCATTACTTGAACAGAACTAAATGCAGTCTAAGGTATTAGAGCTTAATCACCATGAGTGAAATGTAGACTTTCATCAACAGTTGGAATTTGCCTTTGACAAAACAAATCTCTAGAGTTAAGAGATATACTGTCCTTTGTACTACGATAATCTGATTTTCTTGAGTAATAATATCTTGTTATGGTGAGTTTTATTTCATGCTGTCCTTTCTCCACTACAAACAAGGTTTATGATATGTAGAACATATTTAATGTTTAAATTAAAAATAAGAAGTGAAGTGCACTTAAATGATAAGTTAACATTAATTTTGTGATGTTCCCTTAGATTGTAGTGTGACAAAGAATGGTCTTCTCAAAATGGCTTGTAATTTTGAGTTTTATAAGGTGTCTTGTTATGCAAAGTCTGAGTGTGTGAACACTCTGTTTAAAAAAGATTCCAAATTTTCAAAGAATGTACTAGGATATACTGCAATGCGTGTGTTTTCTAGAAGCATACTTTCCTACAGCCCCAAACTTTGAATATACTCATGGAACACTAGTCCAAATGAAACAACATTCCTAAACTTACTCTTTGGCCCAAATGGAACCAAGTGGGATATAGAAAGTTAAAATAATCAATTTGAAATTATGACATACACAAATTTGTTTAGTCTGTTCTAAGTAAAAGAAACAAACACCAGCTAACTTCACAAAATAATTTTTTGGGTTTGCTCATGGAGTGAAATGAAAGCCTGGAGAAACCAATCTTGGGTGTCCCCTAGGTAGTCAAGGTAGTAGGAACTGACAGAGGGTCTCTTCAGTGTACTATCTTTTGAATCAAGAAACTTCAGATGTCTGTTTTTTTCCTTATGGCGTTTCACCTAAGATTTAGAAACCTGGAGAGAGGTCCTGTTGCCCTTGCTTGGGTTAGGTGCTATCCTATGGGTCAAGATCAAGGAATCTTAATCAACAGTTCTACCAACTGTCTACTAGAGAAGACCCAAGTCCCCCACAGGAAATTGGGAGCCATTACAGAAGTGGGGGGAGGGCAGAAATAAAGATTTAGTCTATTTGTAAAATCAACTTGCAGAATATATAATGTCAGAGAAATAGCAGGTGAGAAACACCTAAGGAATAGAGGGACCTGTAGGAGGAAGTTTTTCGTTACCCTAATAGAAAACAGAAATCATGAAATGGTATTTTCCAGCATGTTCTTTTGAGACTACATGTATATCAAACTGAGACAGTTAAAGATTAGAAGCTGTTAGCCAACTTGTTATAAAAACTTGTCTTTCTAGTCAGAGTTGATATACATGTGAGCTTTGTATTTCAAAGGTTGTTCTCCCAAATATTTACGGTGAGAAGAATTCTCTGGCTCTTGTCCTATGTGTTGAAATGTCACCCTAGGCAAAGCAAAGTAAAGCAAGGCCAAGGTATTTTGTATATAAAGGCATTTCTGTCTCCTGAAGTGTGCACACTGGCAAGGGAGATACTCCTCACCCGTTTACTATCCCCACCCTCCAGAAAATACTGGCTTTCTTCATGATTCTGGTGTTTTGCCTATGTAATTACGTACTTTTCCTGAAGTTCTGTAAGTTGAAAAATTAAATAAACAACAGTCTCATATGCATTTGTTCTTATATAGCCTTTTAGTCTCTCTAGCTGTTTGGCTATTGTTATCATATAGTATCTAGTTTAGGGAATCAAGACTATATTTTCTTTAAAAGGAATTTTGACGAAGAAAAAGTGCAAATTATCAAATTTTCATTAGAAGGACCAGCATTATATTATTTGCTTTTATAGTAGAGTAGGTACTAGAAAGAGTTAATTTCTGATGGTTATTTCAAAGGATTTAGCTATTTGGAAATTTATAGTATTCTGTCTGCTAACACAATCATTTGGTCTGAGAGGCTGGCTTTTAGACTCTACAGTTTTGTGTACAAATAGTAACATCTTCCAGTTTTCAATTATGAAATACTGGAAGTTAATTTATACAAAAGCCTGTGGCAGGTAGTGATGTGATTTTTGCCTAGTGTTCGAATGTCAAAGTGAAGACATTCACTGAAGCCCAGATAAATTGGTGGGTGTAACTATGACTCTCTTAAGATAGCCAAATGCTCCGCCATCTAATTAGGGACATGCATGAATGGTTGAATGATATTTTCCACTCTCTTTAGCTATTATCTGATGAAACCACAGCCAAGGGAATGGATTAGAAAAACCTGTGGTCAAAGAAGACTCTGTTGAAACTGTAAACCTGACATGGTACAGGGACATAGGAAGTGTAGATTAAGTGGGAAGACCTGCAGGGGTAGGGAGGTCAAGATTTGGGCCTCCAAATCCATTGCCATGTAAACTGTTTTAGAACTTTGAAAGAAGTAACATTTTCAAATTCTTTTAAAATATCACTTTGATAAAAAAAAGTTAGTAAAAATTAAAAACAAAAAGAAAAATATGACTTATCAATTTAAAAATCCTTCCCTTGTCCCCCAAATAGGCTGATATAATCAAAATAATGCATGAACCAAGGATGATTTAATCCAATAATTCGAGGATGGGTCAACGTATAAAATAGAGATTTTAGGGGTGCCTGGGTGGCTCAGTTGGCTAAGCGTCTGCCTTCAGCTCAGGTCATGCTCCTGGGGTCCTGGAATTGAGCTTCACATCTGCCTCCCTGCTCAGTGGGGAGCCTGCTTCTCCCTCTGCCTACTGCTCCCCCTGCTGTGCCCGCTCTCTGTTTCTGTCAAATAAAGGAAGGAAAAGAAAAGAAAATACAGATTTTATTACATTTAAAGTTCTGTGGAGGAGATCATAATCATCTCTCTGTGCATCAGAAATGCATTTGATAAAACACAGTAAGCATTCTTTATAATAACACTCAAAGTTAGGGAAATAGATATGTTTTCTTAATTTTGTGAAATAAATTGATTTAAACCCCAGAGGCAGCACCTTGGCATTTGAAGGTGTTCTGACTAAGTTAGGAGCCAGACAGAGACATCGACCCTCATTATTTGATATTATCCTGTATACCCTGTTTGAGGCAAAGGCAAAAGAAGGAAATTTGAGGTATAAAAATTCAAAATAAAAATGTAAAACTATTACTGTTAGTAGATGATTGTGGAACCTTATTATATTAAATATTATATATACCCAAGAGAATCGTCCAAAAATCTAAGGCAAACAAGAATTTAGTAAGGTAGTGGGACACAAAATTAACATGGACATCAATAGCTTTTACACACACAAACAAAAGACAAAGAAATAACCCCAAATTATAATATTAGCAAAAAGAATAGAATACTTAAAATTACCTTAAACTTAGTAGTTAAACTAATGTGGTAATGGTGAGTGAATGGAGCAGAATGGAAAATCCCGAAATATACCCGTATATACATACCCAAGAATTAGATAGGAATTACAGATGGCTTTTCATCTATGAGATGACACAAAACATTCAGATAAAGCTGAAAAATGCAAGTGAAATCTATAATGAAATACTGTTCTACAGTTACCAAATTGGCAAAAATCCAAAAGTTTTATGATGCACAGAAAATTGCTGGGGATGACATAAATTGGTTTAATCCCTTGAAGCCAATTTTGTAATACTAGTTACAATTACAATGTACATAGCTTTTGACTCAGCAATTCCTCTTTTAGGTTTTACCTAACAGATACGCATATATGCAAAAAGATATATGTATATGTAAGATTATTCACTGCAGCGTTGTTTTCATTGTAAATCACAGGGAACTGGTTGAATTAAGAGAAAGCCCTATACTGAAACACAGGACAGCACAAAGAAGAGAATAAGGAAGGTTGCTGTGCATCGATGGGAAAGATCTTCAGGATATTTTCCAAGTGAAAAAAAGCAAGACATATACAGATATATATATATATATATATATATATATATATAATATGTATATTATATATATATATAATGCTATTTTTCTGTGTAAAAAATAGAGGAAAGCTATATTTGAGTTAGCAATATATGCATAAACAAACTCTAGAAGGATATAAAAGAAACAAAAAGCACTGGTTTCCTGTGGAGGATATGGAAGTTAGGTGGGAAATAGGTAGGTGTGGATTATATATCTTTGGTCCCTCTTTTTCATTCTTGAACTAGATAGTAATCTAGATAATAAACTAGATAATATATGATAACAATAGCCAAGCACCTCAAGAGACTAAAAGGCTGTGTAATGTTTTGCCTATTTGGTAACTGAATAAACAAGTGTGCAGCCATATGGTGAGATACTTCATGCTTAATTAAGAAAAAAATGACTAAGGATGCTGTCTATGTATTGATAGGGAAGAATCTTGGGGATGTAAAGGGCATGAGACAAAGTTTGGAGTAGAATGTACAATATGCTATTTTTTGTCAAAAAAGAGGAAATTTCCCTGTACATTCGTGAAGAAAGTCTGGGAGGATACTCAGTTTGGTGGATGTTGTGATCTGCTGCCAGTTCCCCTCCCGACTCTCTTTGGGACTGAGAGATTCCTTGCCCTAGCTGCACATAGTACTGTTGGCAGGGTGACTTCAGCTGACAGCCCTACAGAAGTGATTGCCTCATTTGAAGGGAGCCCCCTCATCTATGGTCATGCCCACTCCCTAGATGGCCTGAACCCAGTGAATGCCCAACATGGGAGTATGATGGGCCAACTCTCTACACCTAACTCAGAGCAACTCTGAAGGGCATCCCAGCTTTAGAAGTTCACTTCCTTGACACTACATGGCTGCTTGGCTGCTTATCTTTTTCCTCTCCAGCCTATTACCCTCCAATGGAAAAGTATAGTTCTAAAAAACTTTCTTCTTACTAAAAATCTTCTTCCTGGGGAAGCCAATATTTGGCAAGAGGCCAAACCTGGTGAATGGGGACAAGGTGTTCAAACTGTGCCTTTTTGCAATTAAAAAATTTTTTTTGAACCATGTGGATGTATTCTTTACTCAAATCAAGAGTAAAAATTTTAAAGTTAACTTGATATGTCAATGATATTTTATGCTTTTCCATGTGTATTTTTAAAGAAGACTTTTATGACTTAATTTAGGAGGAGATATTTTTAATCTAAAATACTGTGCCCTACCACACTCTAAATATGTTTTTCTCCTTTTGTTTTCACTTAGGACCTACAGAAGAATACTTCCTTGATCTCTTACCTACGATGGAATTTAAAAAGTCACCTGATGGTGGATGGGGCTGGGTGATTGTGCTTGTGTCCTTTTTCACTCAGTTTTTGTGTTATGGATCACCGTTGGCTGTTGGAGTCTTGTACATAGAATGGCTGGACATCTTTGGTGAAGGAAAAGGAAAAACAGCCTGGGTCGGATCCCTTGCAAGTGGAGTTGGCTTGCTTGCAAGTAAGTGGATGAATGTATGCTTGTCCTCAGTCCTTTATCATTGAATTAAATCTGCTGCCTCACTAACACTGTGCAAGGCATAGAAAGATATATATATTTCTTAAGTATAACATATTTCCCTGCCTTCATTGAGATTTTAGTACCTTTTCACTATAATAAATCTATGTGAAAATACAGGGATCTATAAGATTGTCATTCATCTCTTTATCCATTTATTTGCTGTTATATGCCAGTCAGTGTGCTAGATCCTGGATATAAAAAGATGAACAGGGGGCGCTTGGGTGGCTCAGTGGGTTAAAGCCTCTGCCTTCAGCTCAGGTCATGATCCCAGGGTCCTGGGATCGTGCCCCACATAGGGCTCTCTGTTCAGTGGGGAGCCTGCTTCCCTTCATCTCTCTCTGCCTGCCTATCTGCCTACTTGTGATCTCTCTCTGTCAAATAAATAAATAAATAACAATAAAAAAATAAAAAGATGAACAGTAAACACAATGTTCCTGCCCTTAAGAGACTCACAGTTTAGTGAGAGACATACATACTTCTATGAGTAAGAATGACACAGGAGGATGAGGGCATAGATCCAGGCATGTCCAGTGAATGCTGGTAACTAAAGGACCATGTGATGTCGGGCAGTAAGCAGATCCTGTATGATTTAAAGTTAGTCCTCTGCAATTTAGGTACACTATGATTAAATTGTATGAACATCATTTGTGTCCCCTTTATAAGAGAAGTGTGACATGGCAAGAGGGTTGTCCCATCTCACAATGGTGATGCTATTCAAAATTCTAATGCAGTGTTATGCATGACATAGATGTGATGTATTTTGTCTTCAAAGGCTTTTTATAATGTCTCCAAGAGTAATGTTCTTCACAAACATTTATATATGATGTAATGTGATTCCTGTCATCTTTAGAAAGAACAATAGAGGGTTTTAATTTACCTTTAAAGGATGAAATCATATGGCACTTCTATTTCTGAAGTAATAGTTTGAACTCTGCAGCAGTGTTTAATGATCATGCAATTTACTTGGACTATCTAAGCACAGGTGTGCTAGGATGGTTTGGGGTCAGTTGCCCCAGAGTCTCTTCCTGTTGCTATGAAGTTGATGTGGTTCATTGAACAAATCACAATCTCTGTTCTGTGGCAACATAGGGAGAAAATAAGGACATTGAACGTGGTGATTTGTAAGGTAATTTTCAGCTCTGAAATGATTTCATGAAAACAAAATACAGTAGCCATACCTTCTTTTGAGTATATTGTCTTTCCTGATCTCTAAAAGGGATTTTTTTAAAAGATTTTATTTATTTGAGTGAGAGAGAGAGAGCATGAGAGGGGAGAGGTCAGAGGGAGAAGCAGACTCCCTGCTGAGCAAGGAGCCTGATGTGGGACTCGATCCTAAGACTCCAGGATCATGACCTGAGCTGAAGGCAGTTGCTTAATTAACTGAGCCACCCAGGTACCCCTAAAAGGGATTTCTCAAAACAAAACAAAAACATTTGCTTCCAATTAATGTATTACCTTGTTAAATTAAAAGCAAGACTTGAAAAACAATCCTGGATCATCTGGTCATGCCAGATAAGATAACTAAACATAACTAAACAAATGAAAATAATACTGTCATTATGAACTCAAGAGAAACAGGAAGAGTTTGCTCAAGATTTGTTTGAAAGAGTTTTTCAAAATGTGGATTGTTTGCAAAGCTGTCAAAGTACAAATGGATGATAACTGATATGTTAATATAAGGGTTTACAAGTACTGATTTCTCAAAAATTACCAGGTATGAAGAGGAAAGAATTTTTTTTTTAATTTAATTTTTTCAGTGTTCCAAGATTCATTGTTTATGCACCACACCTAATGCTCCATGCAATATGTGCCCTCCTTAATATCCACTACCAGGCTCACCCATCTTCCCGCCCCCTTCCCCTCCAAAAACCTCAGTTTGTTTCTCAGAGTCCACAGTCTTTCATGGTTTGTCTCCCCCTCCTATTTGCCCCAACTCACTTTTCCTTTCCTTCTCCTAATGTCCTCCATGTTATTCCTTATGCTCCACAAGTAAGTGAAACCATATGATAATCAACTCTCTCTGCTTGACTTATTTCAAGTCAAGCATAATCTCAGCATAATCTCCTCCAGTCCCATCCACGTTGATACAAAAGGTGGGTATTCATCCTTTCTGATGGAGGCATAATACTCCATTGTATATATGGACCATATCTTCTTTATCCATTTGTCTGTTGAAGAGCATCTTGGCTCTTTCCACAGTTTGGAGACAGTGGCCATTGCTGCTATGAACATTGGGGTACAGATGGCCCTTCTTTTCACTACATCTGTATCTTTGGGGTAAATACCCAGTAGTGCAATTGCTGGGTCATAGAGTAGCTCTATTTTTAATGTTTTGAGGAATCTCCACACTATTTTCCAAAGTGGCTGCACCGACTTGCATTCCCACCAACAATGTAAGAGGGTTTCCCTTTCTCCACATCCTCTCCAATACTTGTTGTTTCCTGTCTTATTAATTTTGGCCATTTTAACTTGTGTAAGGTGGTATCCCAATGTGGTTTTGATCTCAATTTCCCTGATGGCTAATGATGAACATTTTTTCATGTGTCTGTTAGCCATTTGTATGTCTTCTTCGGAGAAGTGTCTGTTCATGTGTTCTGCCCATTTTTGGACATGATTATCTGTTTTTCGGGTGTTGAGTTTGAGGAGTTCTTTATAGATCTTGGATATCAGCCCTTTGTCTGTGGTAGGACAGAATTTTTTAATGTTCTCCAATTAGTCACCATTTCTATTAGCATATACTAAGTTAAACAGAAATGTCATTACCTCATCTTCCAGCAAGGGTCAGGTTGATGGAAATTATATATACCTCAGTTAGCACATACTCAGAGAACAAATTTTTTTCACAAAGTCTGTCCAGGTTAGGAGTTGAGGGTTCCGAGAAGCTGAGAGCTCCTTAGGGATGGGTGGGGCCCTGGTTGTCAGAACTTGGGCTGAGACTCAAACTGAACTGCAGCTCTACACTTTCTCCAAGTTCCCTCTGCTTCAAGGGCACCCCCTTAACCTGTAGGTAGGACCAGCTACATAATTTGCAGGCCCCACTACAAAATAAAAATGCAAGGCCCCTTGTTAAAAATTAAGAATTTTGAGACAGCAACAGCAGAGGAGTCAATCAAGTTTACTCTATTCAACCCTCAGACATTCTAATTCAGTCAGTCTATGATGGGGCCCACATATGTGAATTTTTGTAAGCCTGAAAAGTGATTTTCAGTTGGGAACTACCATTGGCTTAGACCCTCTTGACTTAGATTTCAATCTTGCACTTTTGAGAATTCTCCAATGTATGATTTGCTTTGACTTATTTGTAAATGGGGCTACTGTAGGTTTCTGCTTGCTTGTAGCACTGCTCATGCTATATAAAACATGAAAAATAGCGTCCACTGACTTTGATTCTGGTGAAAAGAAACCCCACAAAAATGGACATCCTTGCATCTTTTTGATAAAATATAATGTATACATATGTATATATATTTACATTCATACATTTTTGGATAAAGATGGGATTTATACATATATATACATGTATATATATATATACACATTATACATATATATATGTATGTGGATGTGTGTATTTGGTTTTAAATTCAGAAGTGTATATAAATTACTCAAGCTTGTCTAAAAAGGCAATTTCCTACCTATCAGTGCGGTGGGGTGGGGAGGGGGGGTGGTCCTGGGCATCTTCATTTTAACTAGCTCCCCAGATGATTATGATGCAGGCAGGCCATATTATGTCTGAGAAATATAAGTTATTGCCTTTACCAAGTTTTGTCCAGAGGAAACATAGTAGGTGTCATCCTCAGTTTTGTGATCCAATGTCTGAAGCTTTATAACTGAGCAAGGAACAGAAGAGTAAGTACTTTTGCCAAGCAACATCTAAATTCTGCGGTTCTTGTGCTTATTCACTAAGCACCCTTTTGTGTGCCTGGCTCAATACCAGCCACTTTCACTTACTTGATCTTAGTTGATCCTCCCAAGAATGCACTGATATAGGCATTATTGTCCTTAAGATAGAGTGCCTAAGATGCCCACACAAAGATGAAGCCCAAGACAAAGCACATTCTCTAGGAGGAATAGTGGTACCCAGGCTCCAGTTTTGCTAACGTGTTCAACCCATTTCTTCATCTTTAAATTGGGGACAATAAAAATATTACCTTCTGTGATTTTTGTGTGGAATAATGGAGATGGTGCTTGGTACGACTGAGATGCAGGTGCTCAACAAATATTAGCTATTAGAGGACAAGAATCAGCCACAAATAAAATTACTTTAACAAGCAATTCAAACCAAACTGTGGAAGCTGCAAAAGAAAGGGACCCTTCAGAATGAGAGACAAAGATATTTCTGGGCTACGGGCTGGAGGGAGAACTGGAACTTTGGTAAGATTGTGCTTGAGCATCTCAAGTTTAAAGGTCCACCCCTTTTCTCTGGCAAACCTAGACTTGGACAGTAGCTAACAGCAGAATATTCAAAACATGCAAGACATGCACTTCTTTACTTTCCACTCTTCATCTTAATTCTTCATTCCTTCTCTTTGAAACTTGAATAATTGAGGGGGAAATACTTCTCCCTCTTGTCTGAATTATTTGCTTGTCCAGATGATGCTTGCGATGAATAAAGCTGGGAATTGGGGTTATATAGTAAATGAGCTCACCTCCACTACACACATCCATATCTCCTCTGCGCTTAGGATTCCAAAGCTTAGCCTCCATGCTTATCAGGGATTTTAGTTTCAGGGAAGAGACAGACAAAAGTCTTACTGATAATCTGAGACTTTGAAAATGCAAGGGCAAAGAAATGTCTGGAGTTTTATAGGGATGGGTTGTGAGGTGGGCCGGATGGGAGGATGGGCTGGATGGGAGGATGGGCTGTGCACGGTGGGCCATCAGGGAGAAGGCCATCCACACGGAGTCCCTCCATGCAAAGGCCTGCAGCCTGCACAGCAGGGATGCATTCTGGTAGAGTAAATCCATCTGCAGAAGGAGACCTTGCATTGGGAGATGGGATGGTCAGCGTCCACCTGGCTAGCCTATATTCCCCAGTTAGCCAAACACCAGTGTAGGTATTATTGTAAAGGTATTTTACAAATGTGCTTCAAGTTCACCATCAACGGAGTTTAAGTAAGGGAGATTATTCTAAATAATGTGGGTGAACTTGACTCAGTACATTTAAAGACTTAAGAGCAGAAATGAACTTTCCCAGAAGAAATTCGGTCTTCAGACGGTAGCTTCAGCTTGTGCCAGAGAGTGTCAAGCTGCCCTTCCTGGTGGCCTGCCCTATGGGTTTTGTACTTGCCTCGCCGGGTCTCACAATTGCATAAGCCAGTTCCTTGCAATAAATGTCCAGAAACACACATCTTCTGGTTCTGTCTCTCTGGTTGAAATGGGACTGGTAGAGGAGGGAAGGAACTTAACTGAACTCAGGGGCTACTGTGGCCCTGCATTGTTTTCAGATGAGCTCAAACACGTTTTGGTTAGATGTCATTCTTCAAATTCAAGAAGGGTGGGGCCGTTTTTTTCAGACAACAGTGTTGCTGCAACAGCAGGGAGACCTTTTGTTCTCTATTTTTGTGCTCTAAGCAGATTTAACAGTCTTTCCCCTCCCTTTTCTCCTTAATTTCTCCAAAGGCCTGCCAACTGATAATAAGTCAATAAATCTATCCTCAGCTTAATATAGTGACTCAGTATAGCCAGTTGGGCTTGCTGAATGAGTTGTGAGTACTGGCAGAGTGGCGTTTGAGGATATCTGGACGATTTTACTCCCAAGCACGGTTACGCCTTCAAGAAGGACTGAATTTCTGCCTCCTACAAGGGTTCTGTTGCATCGGCCAATTCCCAGGATACTAGGCATTTCCAGGATTGGTGAGAATAACTCCAGGTTTTGCTTGAGCTCTCCGTGCTCTTTATAGATCAGCAAACCAACCAGCAAGCAAGGCGGCCGTATGCACGATCAAGGTTTTGAGTGGGTTTGGCTCCTTAGTGCCTTTCTCTTCCTTTAGGGAGATGAACTTGAAATTCTGGTCTCAGCAGGAACAAGGGGTGAGAACCTACAAGAGTTTGCTGGGCTCCCTGCATTGTGGGTAGTGGGGTAAGACTTTCCTGGCCCAGTCATCTGCTCTCTTAGGAAATGCTTGCTCTGCTGCCAGCATACAACCTGGTTACTGCTCTATTTTTTTTTTTT